>CM076569.1:129501769-129796769 GCA_034641835.2 Pinus albicaulis | reverse complement strand
CCATTTTTCTGAGAGTACTAGAGTGAGCAAGCATAATAGAGAATTGAAAAATAGGGAGGCTACTAAGGACACCCTTGATAAGAACTAACTTACCTGCGAGGTTGACCCATGAGAAGCCCCAAGCCTGGATCTTGAGCTTGAATTTTTCAAGCAGAGGGAGCTAGTCTTTGCTAAAGGCGTTTCTTTGGAAGATTGGAAGGCCCAGGTACTTGAACGAGGTCCAGTTTACCGAAGTAGCAAAGCCCATGCATATGGAGATGGCACTAAGGACGCTGACAGAAGTGTTCCAACAGTAGATATGAAATTTCCCCTTGTTTAGGATGCTTCCAGTAGCTTCACATAAATCCTCCAACACTTCTTTGAACCTTGAAGCCGTAAGAATGGAGGTTGCGCCCAACAATAGAGAATTGTTGACAAATAGAGCATGATTTATGTTTTTGACCCCTCTTGCAATGTTGAGGCCCGTGATCTCTTGATCTGACTGCTTACTGTCCAGGTAAAAGCTTAGAACATAAGCTTGAAGGAAAAAAAGGAGAGGGGATATAGGACACCCCTGTCGAAGCCCTCTTGAAGCTTTGAAGAATTATGCTGCTCTCCCATTCACCAAGGGGGAAATCCAAGGCTCATAAATACAAGCCCAAATCCAGTTAATAAAATTAGTTCCAAATCCAAACTTATGCATTACCTCCAGGAGAAAGCTGTGTCTGACATGATCAAAGGCATTTGCCAGATCTAGTTTGACAACCATGCCCTTTTTTTTACACTGCAGGCTTGATTGTATCACCTCTTAGACTAGGATGAAATTATCCACAAGCTGCCTCCCATTAACAAAGCCACCTTGGTTCTCCGAGATGATGTTAGGAAGGATACTTTTCAGTCTATTGGCAATCACCTTTATTATCAATTTGTAGCCTATGTTATAAAGATAAATGGGGCAAAATCTGTTGAAAACATTGGCGCCCTTTTCCTTAGGGATGAGGACAAGAAAGGTAGAATTGGTGCTGCCCCTAATTTTCTAACAGGCTTGGGATTTCAAGATCATTTTGTGTGGGTCCTTTTCCACTATCTGCCAACAAGATTGAAGAAATCTAGCAGTAAAACCATCCGGTCTGGGCGTTTTGTCAGGCTCCATGGAAAAGAGGGCCACCTTTATTTCGTGTTTGGTGACCTTAGCTTCAAGATACTGGTTCATATTGGTGGTGATCTTTGGAGGAACCACATCTAGAAATTTAGAGTTATGGTCCGTCACCCCATCTTCACTGAAAAGGTTTTTAAAATGAGTAAACGCTGCCCTTTTGATGCTCATGAAATCCTTGTGTGTTGTGGCCTCTTCCTTCATTTCTGATATGGAGTTGAAGCTTCTTCTCACTTGGGCTTGTTTGTGGAATAAGGAGGAGGTTCTATCTCCCGCTTTAAGCCAAAGACTGCGAGATTTTTGTCTCCAACATTCTTCCTCCGATGGGCATGCCTTGTGAAACTTGTGTTGTAATTCTGCCTCCCTGTCTAGGACTTCTTTTGTAATTTCAGCTTCTTCCATTAGCAAGAGATGGAGCTCTAGATTGTCTTGGGCTTGTTTTCTCTCATAGGCCGGATTGGGAAGGGATTTGGCCCAACTTTTTAGGACAACTTTGACTCTTCTAAGTTTTTCCTCCCAAACAAAGAAAGGAGAGCCCTTGACCGGCATCCTCCGACATTCCTTGACCTTATTCATGAAGTTAGGATCCTTGATCCATAGAGGGCTAAATCTAAAAGGGATAGGGCCTAGGTATTTTTGGGACAGCAGCTCAAGCTTGATAGGTTTATGGTCTGAAACACTACAAGGGAGAATATGCATTCTTGCCTCTAGTCCTAAGAGAAGAAAGGAACTATGGATCAGAAATCTATCAAGCCTTGCAGCAATATGACCTGGACCGACTCTTTTATTTGACCAAGTAAACTTACCAGAAGAGGGCTTGATGTCGAGCAAATCCCAATCCTGCATGAGGTCTTCCACCTACTCCCTTGTCGGGTACCTTATGATGATGCCTCCTTGCTTTTCTGACAAAAGCAAGGTGTGGTTGAGATCGCCAACGATGATGGTGTTTTCCAGATTCTCTATTTCTGCTAGATTTCTAATAGGGTCCCAGCAGGCCTTCTTCTCCCCTGCACTTACTGGGACGTACACATTGAAGAGAGAGAGGACCTCCTTAGTGTTGAGATGTTACTGTTTCAGGAACAACCAGTGAGTATTTAGGATCTCAGTGACCAACGAGAACTCTCTACTATTCCAAAGAGAGCCCAAACCGCCTGATGCTCCTCGCGTCGAGATAGCCTGTCCACTATCTTTATTCCAAAGTTTCTTGCTTATTTGGAGGAAGTATTTGTCCTTCATTCTAGTCTCCTGAATTAGTATAATGTCTGGGGCTTCTATCCTTTGAATAATTCTTATGGCTTCTTCTTTCACTTTGCTCCCCATACCTCTGCAATTCTAGGAGACGACCTTCATCACTTACTTTGTTGGGAGTGATGAGCTCCCTTGGAGCCCTGTGTCTGGTTTCTTGTCATCTTCGGAGTTTTAGCCAAGAGTTTCTCAAGGGTTGGTTGACTTCCTTGGAGTTTATCTTTGTAGGTTTCATGTTCTCTCTTGTCATAGGTAGACTTTCGACCTCTTGTCAATCTTTTAGGCGAAATTTGAGGCTCCCCTATTTCTCCTTCCTCCTCTGATTCCTCAGAGTCTTGTTGCTCGTCTTCGACTTCTGCATGTTTTTCCTTAGGTCTTTCTGAAGCATTCTCTCCTTACCTCGAGTCTGAGGGAGTCCCTTTTTCAGGGGAGGCTTTCTTTTGCACTTCGACCTCCTGGACTTCCTCTGATGCTGAGCTTAAGGGTCCAAAATTGTTTTCAAGTCCATTTGGGGGGAGGGGGGGCTTGTTGAGCAGAAGCCGGCTTGGGAGCTTTACCATTTGGAGCCCTAGATTTGGGGGTTTTATGGGAGGTCTTCGACCGCTTGACCTGGTTCTAGCCCTCCTCCTTGCCTTTCTCCGCTTCTCGATTGTTCAGGCAACCCCTAGCAAAGTGGTCGTAGACATGGCATTTTCGACACTTGAAAGGGGGCCGCTCATAGTCAAGCTTTTGCACATGCGTCCAACTGACGACCTTGATTTTTATTGCCTCCGGTAGTCCCACCTCTAGATCCACCTCGATGCATATCCGGGCACAATCATATTGATCTTTGTTATTTTCCTAATCAATAAATTTTCCCAAGGCGTTGCCTATGTGTTTCAGAGAATCCCAATTCCAGCAGTGCACAGGGCGGTTCGGCAACCTGACCCGCACTAGGACAGTCGTTGGAACATCCACTACTAGGTCGAAATCCGACATCCACTTATTGAGGTATAGACCCTGAGGTCCCATAAAATAGGGCCCATTCCGAAAGATCAACTCTTTATCCTCTTTTGTAATGAATTCGAACATAAAGTAGCCTCTGTTGAACCCTTGGTTAAATTGAGAGGGGGTGTGAATCAGTTTAATGCAGTCATGGTCTTATAAAACTTTCTTTTACACTTATTTACATCTTCATTTCATGATCAACTTAATATACAATGGAACAACAATCTTAATAAGTGAGCAACAGGTATTAAGCAGATTAAATACAGAATATCAACATATAATAATCATGCACATAAACAACATATATAAGTGGGAACCCATAAGTGAGAAAACCACATCTTATTATTGTTGTGATGCAAAGGAAGCTCCAACTCCCTCTCACCACTGATTTTCTGTAGGCTCCAACCTACAGGAGGTTACTACCTCAATTCTACAAGATACAACTTGCAAGGAAGCTCCAACTCCCATCTATTTTCTGCAGACTACAACCTACAGGAGGCTCCTACCTCAGCCAGCTACAATTGGACATCTATCAAGCTACAACTTGACATGGAAGCACCAACTTCCTCACTGTACAATAAAATCATATGCTGATTTACTTGGATATCAGCTCTATTTTTCTCCTTCTTTACTGCTGTCCTTCCAGCCTTCAAATTTGCTTTATATCATCTCTAGATCTTCACAACTCCTCTCTCTGCTCCTTCTTCTTCTTACATTCTCTCACTTCTTTCTCTATTCTCTTCCTAATTATGCATATGCTAGTAACATTATTTATAGAGATCACCTCATAATTGTTTGCATTCCATAGGGAATTCGAAATGAACAGGTATGACTCTTTGCCTTCCCCCTTCTCATTTTCTTGTCCAACACATTCAAAATAATATAACAGAATGTATATATTTGTGTATTACAGTGGAGTTTTGATTTTTCTTTGGAGACTTGCCTTTGCATCACATACAATAAAAATAATTAATTCATTTACATTTACCGTTACAACAAAAATATTTCACTCAGTCCTTTCATCTCTTTGCTCATTGTGCATTTGTCTTTTCTGCTGCTGTCAGAGTCGTTTCGGTTCCTGCTATTATATTCAACACAGTTCTGCATAACTTTCATTTTGGCCTAACTTGACCCAGCTGTTTGTTTCCAACAGTGCCACTATATTCTTCTTTTCCCAACTCTACCTCTTTTTCTCGTGCCCACATCGTTCAGCCTTCACCGCTCTTCTAAATACTCGGTTTTGCCTTTTTCTCTGTGTCGGGTCCTTACTCGAGCCTTTCTACCCGCGTTCATACTTTCCTTTTTGTTTTACGTTATAATCCTCCTTTTGCTCTCCGAAACGATTTACAAAGGAAAATCCACATACTCCCGGACTTGAAATGCTTTAGACTTAGGCTTTGATCTTTATCGCATCTGCTCTCTTTATCGCACTTCGGTGATTCATATATCCCATGTACCTTCGTCCATTTGATCTTCCGATATGCGATGTGCGAAGGGTCCCACCAGGCTGTATCTCGGCGTTTCGGCTATTTCTCTTTTTCTTCATTTCTATGTTGCTCTTTCATCCTCCCGATGCAATTTCTCAAAGGGAAACCTTATACTTTCGTAAATTTTTCGTTTCCGCCAATCTTGCACATTTATCGATGCCCAAATTAGCACTTCTAATCTGCATCGTAGATCTCTACTCCGTGATCCAATAGTTATGGCTTTATCGCACTTCGGCGTTTCAAACATTCGTTGCCATATGGCTCCTTTTCTTTCTGATGTGATTTACAAAGGGAAATCACATACACCCATACTTGAAATCTCTTAAATAATGGTTCTGAGCTGCATCGCATCCAACTCCTTTATCGCACTTTGTCCTGAGCTTGCGATGAGCGATATGCGATCGGGTCCCACTTGACATTATCACTACTTCGAATCGCAACTCACATGACTTCTAAGATTGTGCGATATCTCTCCTGAGCTTTGCGATCTGCGATATGCGATGAACTTCGCATCGCCACTTCGCATCACATCTCATTTCCACTTCGCAGTATGCGATGAACTTCGCATCGCCGATGTGCGATATTGCACTATGCCGCCACGTGTCCCTTCGCATCGGCACATCGCATCGCTTCCGTCCATCACATCGCAACTTTGCTCTTATGATCTTCACCCCTCTGATCTTGCGATTTGCGATATGCGTGCCAGGTCCACATCATCTCCTTGTCATCATTCCACATCATCGCCACGTTACTGCCACGTCATCTTTCCACATCATCTTGATTTATTTGCGATTTGTGGGGTCAGGTCCACGTCAACTGCCACATCACTTGCCACGTCATCACATCGCACTTCGCATTTTCTATGACCATTGTGTTTGTGCGATTTTTCTTCTGCCCCGATTAGGATATCCGATCGCATCGCATCGCATCTCCTTTAATCTCATCTGTTTGTTTACGCTGTCCTGCTCTGTGACACTAGTCCCACACCTTTTATCATTCCGCTCTTTATACACTATTTGCTTTAAAACAAAGCATGTCAACAAAATGTATTGGCCCCACAATATGTATGGCACCAGACCTCAAAAAGCGCTCAAATTATTAAATTAGATTCACAGTACTGTGGAGGCACTCCTCGGTATGGAAAGATCATCGAGCTTGTGCTACCGCAGTGAATGACAACCGTCGATCTGCGGTCAACGCTCGATGGGTGGGTCAACTGCGGAGGCACCGCCTTGGGTTAACTATTGGGTTGTTTGTGCCCCCGCGGTACCGTTGATCCCAGATCAACGTTAACCGCGCTCATTCCTCATCTTAACTCATAATTTCGTTATGCCAAAGACTGTTGAGTCTCTACTGTTAATCCTATAATGATCCAACGGTCATCGCGTTATCGCGTGCCAACTAGCCCCAATGGATAAAGTTTTTGAACCTACGCGAAATAGGCGGTTTTGCTTTGCTACGTGTCAACTCCTTAATGCTATCGCGTTCATTTCAACTTTTACCACTTACCACTCTAACGCTGAGCGAAAACCCCTTTGTTGGTTTTTGAAACCGTCTTCATTGTTCCATCTCTGCTATTGATTCATGGTTCCATACTCCGTTGACCAAGGTTTCTCTCGCTTATCCTTTGCAAACTTCTAGTTTCGTTATAAATTTGTGACACTGGTCCCTCCAAGCTACTCCTCCTGAGCTTGCTCTTTATTCTAAGTGCGTTGATCTCTCCTGAGCTTGTTTTGCTACCTTTGCTCCTTTTCTTCCTTAGCTGCTTCTCTGCTGCCTCTGCTTCTTTCTGCTGCCTCTCTGCATTCGTTGTTTCTCTGCTTTTGCTGTTCAACTGCCCTCGCTACCTCTACTGCCTTCGCTGCCTCTGCTACCTATGTTGTCACTGGTAATTCTAGTGTTACTCCTTTCTGCTCCTTCGCCATTAATGACAATATTTCCAACAGCCTCTCCCCAAGAAATACGAGGTTACGTTGTTCTTGATCAAGGGCATCCAGTTTTTGACGACTCAAATCTCTGTTGTTTTTGGAGAGGGCCAAAGTCTGGTAAATTGTCCCACTAGGGCCCGATCTGTAAGGGACAAAGCTACCTGGATCAGTCCCTCCAGTGGAAGGGAGATTTTAGGAATATCTTCCAATTTTTTCACAAATTTGGTGACTTCAGTTTTTTTTGTCTTCGGCATCGAGACTAGCAAGGTGTTAAAGGCATCCTCAGCTGACGGGGGAGGGGGAGGCAGAGGAACCTGGGGCGAGCCCAGCACCTCCATGGCGGCGAGGATGAACCCTAGCTATGCGCAAGCTCAGGCAGCGAGAGCAACAGCTAGCGGACGCGCTATTTTTTGTGTAAAATATTTCCAAAATAAATAAATAAATATTAATAATAATTAAAATATTTATTTATTTCTACTTTTTAAGAGAATTAGTTTATATCAAAAGAAAATTCATTTTTTTGTTTTAAATTATTAAGAAATCAAAAATATATTAATAGATACTAATTAATATTTAATTTAGTTCTTAAAACATTGGATACTAATAATAATTATAATTTATTAATTAATTAATTTCTATTAATTGTAAATAAAAAATAATTAATTAATAAGGATAATTATTAAAAGTAAATATTTAATTTATTATTATTATTATTAAAGAAAATGGAATTATTTCTAGGTTTAAAAACGCCTAAACCCTAGAATATAACAAGAGAGAAAAACAAACCCGAGGACTGTACCTAGGGGGTTGACGAAATGGAGGAACAAATTTGTCAAATTAGAGGTCGCTAACTGTCACTCATTTCACAACCTCCATCCCTGTTGAGGTTATGAGGATGCATATACTTTCTGTCGATCTTGTCATGAAAAAATGACATCAATCCCAAAATATCATATTCTATCTTGTTTCTTATGTAGCACACTGATTGAGTTGAGAAAGTGTACATGATTGTGGAGGAGGCTCAGGGATTGCACAGTGCGTAGAAACAGAAGGCAATGATGAGGGTCTAGTCACTAGGACTATGCAGTGCGCAATGATTGATGGATAAGAAGGCAAGATTGCACAACTGAGGGAGTTAGGGATGCAGTGAGGCAGACTTGCTCACTGTGTTTGTGATTGCACATTTATGGAAGGACTGAGACAATTGATTGTGGAATTGAGAAAGTCAAGGACTGAGATAGGGCTTTATTACTAATTGAGAATGCGTAGTGCACAATTAAGGCTTGACTGGGAAAATATTACTCGGTTAGCAAGAGCAGGAGGTAGTGACTAGGCACAGGGATTATGCAATGTGTAGTTCTTGGAGGCAGTGACTTCGCAGTGCGTAATTCCAGGAGGCTAGGATTGATGACTAGGGCTTGAGACTGCATAGTGTGTAGTTTAGGAAGGTAAGATGAGGAGTGGTTGGTCGAGCAAGTTGCAAAGACAGGAAAGCTTCAAAAATTGACTAAGTGTGGGATCAATGAAGCAGAAAGATAAAATCATAACATGACTTGAACATGGTTACACACTCATAAACGATCAACCACACAACAACGAAATACTCAACACCCATAATCAACACACATCCATTGAAATGACATCAAAATGACACTTACCTCCAAGTGTGACACTTCAGGTACACATTGCAACACTACTGTCGACAACAACAAGAAAATGCACAATATTTTGGAAATAAGTGTAATTCATATCTTTATGATAGATAGAACCCATAAGTACAAGAGGAAGCACCAAAATTGCCTCTTAAATATGCACTATAATTCCCTTTCACAAAGATCGACACTTGTGATAGTCGGAATAAGTGAAAATAACACTTGTAAAAGCGAAAGGAATTGAAAGCAAGACATATGAAAGCTAAAGAAAGCAAAAGCGAGACTTGCAAAAGTGAAGCAAGCAAAAACGACAACTGAAAAAGTGAAAGTGACACTTATGAAAGCACAAACACGCAAAAGAGATAGTTGAGAAGACTCACTGTGATGATGGTACACTTGCAACTAAGAGTGAGAGAGATTGTCAACTCGAATTGCACATTGATTTTCCACGTGGATTTCACAGTCACTATCCTTGTCAAATGTGCAAGAACTGTCATCAAGGACTGCGCAATGTCTACCACTAAAGACTGCGTAATCATTGTTTTTAGCGCGGCCCGGATCTATGCGCAGACGACGACGCGTTCACTCCAGCGCACAAACCCTAGTGGATATCTTTGAACCCCGGGCTGTTAATAATAGACTGCGTAATCATTGTTACCAAGGACTGCCCATGCAATATCTTCCAAGGTTGTGCAATGCTTGTCTTCAAAGGATAGACATGGATTGCTAAGCTTGCTAGAATGAGGTGTGCTTGTGAATGTGTCAAAATTTAAGCATGTGTAATCAAGTGGCTTCAACCAATCATGAAGTGACCATGAACAACTTGAGATGTTAAATCATAAGACCACAAGGAGGCTTCAAAATTTAGGATGTAGACAAATTTTGGAGGGTGTTTTTCGCAACGACAACACCACCTTACATGAGGCTATGCATAGGGTGACCATTTACAAAACTCCTCATCGAAACACCCTACACAAGATCTAAATTGCACAAGGCTTTAAATCAAGCCACATTGCACAAGATTATACATTGAGCCATTTTTATGCAATATGCACACCAATAGGTGAATAATAGGTGGAGAATGACCTAAAAACTTCCTTGATATATGATATTGAACAATGAGAAGACCATTCAACACAACGAATATGAGATAGTAAAATATTTACTTGACAAGTTACTTGGTTGTTTATATTAAACAACAGGGAGCCACATAAATGCTTTACTAAAATACCTCAATAATGCAAATGATTCCACATTACATGTATACAATGCTTTGCAAATGATAGTTCAAATGTTATAAGTGCCATTGTAATGAAAGTATCAAAGATGCTTCCTTGCTACAATTAAGTGTTGAGTATCTACTACCTATTTAGAGGTTGGACACTAGTTTACACTATGATGAATGTGACCACCTTATGTGACTTAATAACCACGATGATTCAGTTTATTATAATGTCGTCCTTGTATTATCACCTTGACCAATTTTTGGAGAAATTCAACCTTGATGGGTTTTCACCAACCTTGTTGAATTCTCATTGCTAACTACCATCACAATGGCATTGAGTACATCAATGAAAGTGACCACTAAAAATCTCGTTTTAACATTGAACAAATCCATGATTATTTCCATTAATAATATAAAACTCATTTTAACAAACAAATCCTTCATTATATCCCTTAAAAGTATAAAACCTTACCTATGATTGTCTCTTAAATATCCATTAGAATTTGATTAATCTTGTTGTTTTATCATTCATAGTTGCCCTAATTTCACTCTTAATTCATGACAAATTGGTCCTAGTTATTCATTTTAGTTTAAGTTATACTTATTTATCTTGACAAAAGTTTTATAAGAAAGGAGATTTATTGCTTGCAATCCATGTGTTTTATATTTCTGAGAATAATAACGTTCTCAATAATAAGCAATTATATTTTCCCTTAAATCCTTCTATTTCTGTGATAATTTATTGTTATTGATTTTTGATAAAAGAAAAAGATAAAACATTGTCTTATAATACTTTTAAAATTTCATTATTAAGATACAAGGTAAAGTATACTACCAAGGTCAACTTAGATCATATTGGTTTGTTGCATATGTGTTAAGCACCTTTATTGGTGAAGGGAATCACATTCCATGAGGTCAAACACTTTTCTTCCCTCACACTGAAGGATCTATACTTGCTAGAATTTGAACTTGCATTGTATGTAGGACAATGCCCTTTCCTAACCACTAAACCATAAGCCAAATTTATGGGATGTGGGATGTGCGATTAATGTGGCTTACCAAAGGTCATTTGTCTTTGCAAATTTTATAATAAACTTGAATTTGCTTGGTGTAATAATGAGCTGTTTTCTTAATACCCTTATCACCTTATTGCTCAAATTTTTTATATAAGTCCATTGCAAAACTAATGCATTTTCTCTAGTTCCTACCCCATTGAATTTATTTACGGGGTTTATTATTTGCTCAATCTCTCTAATGTAACTAGTTTCTAGATTTCAAGCTTAATGATTTTATTTATTTCAGATCATTTGCATGTGTTATCTTTCTTTGTTTCCCCTCTTATTGTCATTTATCTCTTCTAATGGACTCTCATGTGGGACATGATGGAAGGTTTATGACCTTATTGATACAAATTGTTGTATTAGAAAATATGCAATTATGAAGTAATAAAATAAAATTTGTAGTCAAACATGTGATTTTCCCACCAATAATAGAAATTCCACCATGAAAAAATAATTCTTACTCACTATTATCAACCAGTATGCACCAATAAAAGAACACATGTCTATAATATTATAATTGTCAACTTATCTTTAGAAACCAATTAAATATTAAAACAATACTTTAAGAATTAATATCACAAATTTTGCAATAACAAATTAATTCTTAGTCACTAGTATCAACTAACATACATAAATAAAAGAGCATCCACACTTGTAATGTCATCATTTTTAGCTACAGTGTCATAATTTGAAGCTTTTGGATTATTGTAGAAATCCCCAGATAATAACGAGAATGACACTTTTGATTGTGTGAATTGATAAAATTACAAATGTTTTAAGATGCCAATACTTTAGGTGATTCTATGGTATTGAGAAAAGGACTTAGATGGACACCTGACAATTGTTAGACAAGAACACAGGTGCTTAACAATTACCATAAAGGATCATGAAATTGGGCAAGCTAGTGGTTTTGACAATCAATAATGGATAAAGCTATATACACAATGGATTAGAGCAAGAGACAAAGGAGAAAGAGAAAGTTTCATGGATTAAGTTTCAAAGTCACCACGCATTGATTTATACAATTGTTAGTTGGAAGTATGTGTGACATTTGAACAACTTTGTTTGATTTTTTATTTTTGGGTTGTAATCTAGTTTATATTTTATATTAATACTCGAGAAAATCAAACCATCAACAAAAGATTAAAGCTATTGTCCACACTATTTCAGTGAGCTCGCTAGGTCTTGAGATATACAAAAAAGAGTTGTGTGTGAAAATAAAACAATCTATAGGTCTAATTCTATTTATAACGGCATCAAAAATGCCTCTTGCAATAAAGAACAAAAACTAAAATGCTAAAGGCCTAGGCATAGTGAAGATTAAGTAGATGGGGGAGTGTCTACTACAACTGGAGCTTGCCCAATAATATTGTCAGGTCCAATAAATTCTAGGTTTGCAACTCGTTTGGCTAATGACAAAACCTTTTGATCCTCCCCTTTGTTTTTGCAGTTGAATTGCATCCAAGTGGAGTAGAATTTCTTGATTGTCCTCATGCTTTTCCTTTAGGAATTTTCCCATGAATATCTTTATTTGCTAGTACAAGTCCATAATTTTATAATGTCTTGTATTTCTACCACGAGTATTTCATTTTTCTATTATCTAGGGCCAAAGGCCCACTTCAATTTCAACATTGGGGATGAATCCACACTCCATATGTGTCTCTTCCTTGGTCGATTCAATTTCATCATGAACGACCAATCGAATTTGACTGTGGATGGTTGTTGTTAAGGATTCGACTCCCTATTGAGCTCACATGATGAACTATTAGGATTGACCACAACTGTAGCAATCTAAAGCCCTATGTGTTGTAGTAATAAGTTAGAGATGAAGAATTAACATTTCAACACTTCAACGACAAAGGTAAGCACCCACCCATGGGAGGCTCCCCTTCTCTCGGAACCCAACAATATTGGCAATAACAAAGAATGCATAAGGCTCATGAGAAACCAACTATTGTAGCTAACTCAAACTCAGGGTGAAAGCCTACAATGGCTTACGTGGTAGGTTAAAAACTTTCCTTTGTGCATTTCTTTCTCCTGTAGCGTATATGTGTTAGGGAAAGAGCACCATAATTTTATAACACAACCAATACACAATTAGTTATTGTGTCTGGAAAAATCATTAAGACTATTATAACCATAACTCAAACACTCAGGGGTGTGATTGGATGCATGCTGTGGTAGGTTGGAGGTGCACCTATCTATGTTCTCCAACCCAAGGAAGATAGAAGTGATGACAATAAATATTCATCACCCATAGTTAATCACTCCCCTATCACCCCATCCAGGGGAACAACTTTGTTTAATGTTGAAAGAAGTGCAAGACTTCAATTTGTATGTGATATCTTACAGTGCATTGTCCCATAAGAATTCATAATCCCCTCAGAAATCACTTTTTGTAGTGTGTAACAAAAATAAGGTTTTATGCTGTCATATGAAGATGCAAATCATCAACATCATAGAAAATACTTAATATGCAAGGTTACACAGAACCATGAGGAGTTCAAGAGTGAGTGATATATATCCTACAAGGCCATAATCAAGGACTCAAATGGGATGTACATGCTTCTAGTGTGGCCAATAGAGTTAGTTGAGTGGATTTAGGTTTTCTAGTTGCCATATCTAAGGGTATAATCTCCAAAACAAAAAATAAGAACATGAATCACGCTCTAAAGGAAAAGACTCAAACACTAAAAAAACATGGAGCTGTTGATGGTTCTTAGACAATAATCTAACTAACCTCCTTATGAAAAAAAATGTCATATGTAGATGATTGTATGTACATACATACAAACACCCTTTTCTTTTTGTTAGCCAGTGTGTCCTTGACTTGTGGGACTAGCTTGTGGTCTTAAAAATGATGACCTAGGAGCATCTAAGCTATCAAAATCACCCAGGAATCACACTTGGCTTAGGCCACTCCAATCCTCAACATGGCTAGATTTTTTTTTTTTTTTTTTTAGTCTTCTCTCAACTATTGCGAATTTAAACCTTATCTGCCTTACAAAATGAAACTTAAAAATCTAATTGCTAGCAAAATTTGACTACATACAAACACTTTTAACTTCAATATTTTTCTTTTAAATAACATTCTTATAACTAATATAATATAGTTATTTCTACTCAGTGCCAATTTGAGGAAGGTCAAATAATTAAAACATTGGGTTCTTGTGGTGAAGAGCCACGTTTGAACCCATAAACATGATCAAAATATGATTTGTACATAATAGAGATACACAATTCCAAACTTCGAGTCTACTAACAAACATGATTTATAATTGTTTTTACGACATGAATATCATAATTTAGAAGATGAAAAACATATTTTTTGTTTTAATTATTATATAGAAAAAATTTATATTACAAAAACAAGAACAAAATCTCTTGAACTTTATAGTGAAATGAGAAATAAACATTTCTTAAAATGTAGTGAGCCAAAAAATTTATCTATCTCTATAACATTAAAAAGATTGAAGATAATTTTTTTTTTTTTTTTAAACATATTACATATTATTAAGTAAATAAACATTAAATTGTAATTTCAAAATATTTATTATAATACCAACCTTCCTAACTTTTTAACTCATCAATAAAATTCTAACTTCAAAAATTATAATATTTTTCTTATAACTATTCAAACATAAATAAAATCTTAAAACAGCCTAAATAATATGACAAACTAAACTTAATATCAATAAACACGAACAACCATTATAATTATAATCTCTAATCTCCCAAAACAAAAAATTAAAATTGAAACTCCTCCTTTTCGAATTGAAATGGACTTCAAGGGCTCACACCATGAATCCACGACCCATAAAAAGAAAAGTAAAGAACGAATGTTTTGGCAGACTTTTAAAACATATATATAAATGTAGAGCATGCACAGAGTCTCTCCTTGTTTGCTTAAGGAGGAAGAAAGCTCCGAGTTTCACTTCACCTTCACAAGTATCTCCGCCCCCACTTTCTCCTCTTCTCCACACTACATTTTTGTTTTCGCAAAGGCAACAGGAAATCTAGGAGCTATGGGAGACAGTCAGTACTCGTTTTCGCTGACCACTTTCAGGTATGACTGAATGCTTGTATGATTTCTACTGCCAATCTCCTCCATCTTTTACTTACAGAGCAGAAGCATTTTCTAATCTTCTCGCTGTCTCTCTTTCACGAACGCGTGAAGCCCATCGGGAAAGCTCGTGCAGATTGAGCACGCTCTAATGGCCGTCGGATCTGGCCAAACATCGCTGGGAATCAAAGGTATTTGATCATGTTTTTCTTCAACAAGTGTCTAAGCCTTCACTTGTAGGAATAAAAGCTTTTATTTGAGCTTTTAAATGCTTTTATTTTACCTTTCTGTCTAGATTGTGTGAATGTAGGAGAAACAACGAGATTAGGTTATGATGGCAGAACTGTTGATTTAACTGTTAGAGCATATCTGGAAATTCAGAACAGGGTAGGCATTAGAAATTTTATTTGCGACTCTTACACATTCTACAACTAATTGAAGCAGTTGGATGTTCTATTTAAAGACTAGTATAAACCCTAGAAACCCAGCAACTTGCTGGGAATGCTCATTTTAGATAAACTGTGCAAAAATAGTTTTTAATAATCTTATTTATGGCTGGATATCTTCACATGTACTGCCAAGCAGTGGGTTTGGACAATCCGGAAGATGAATCTACCAATAATCACACCTAGTTCATTTCAGCTGGAAAAACATCTTATCTAGTTGCACTCCTGGCAATCCTTAATCTAAATACATACATGAAAAATGATGGTTGATGCCGTTTGTTTTGGGGTAAAAGTGCCCATGTGGCAATATATAAGAAACCGTTTAACGTAACAAATGCTGGCAGTTGTATAATTTTATTTGCAGGGTATTGTATAAAAATGAATGTGCTTAATAACTATTGTTCGATATCTGTTTTTAGGCAAATAGAGCACTATAAGAAATCTGTTTTTAGACAGATGAATGATATTAACCTATTATGTCGAGGTGGTAACATATGGAGTTTAATTTTGTCGGGATTCAGGAGATTTATTTTTTTCATTTTCGAGAACCAGGGCACGCGAAGGATAGCCAGATCATAAGAATGATGACGGAGGTATAGGAAAGTAAGAGAAGGCATAGGGACCAGTGCTGTACATTAACTAGGGCACATGAATGAGAGCTGGCACATTGAATCGGTACAGGAATGGGAAGCCTGAGTTTGGATTTTGCTTGCTCGCTGGCACATTGAATCGGTACAGGAATGGGAAGCCTGAGTTTGGATTTTGCTTGCTCGCTGGTGGTCAACAGTAGAAATCTATTCGGACTTGTAAAATTTTGTTGCTAAGGCTTGAATATTACTGTGACTACTGACGGAAATGTTTGTGACCAGTTGCTTTCTTCCAGAAAGAGTTTTGAACAAGACAGAGAAACAGTTTTTCCGTGGTGATATTTTACATGTTGATTTCCTATTGAGGAAAAATCTACAGTTGTTATGTTTTGATTCTGTTGCCACCTGTTAATCCTGCAAACGAGTGCTTCTCCAATCCACATTGCAAATCTACCATTCTTTTGTCTTGATTCTGCCAGCACCTGTTAATCGTGCAATTGAGGGTTTTTTCATTCTGTATCTTGTTGAAAATAGCAGCAAGAAAGGTTCCTTGATTTGTGCCTTAATCAAAGGGACCTCAACGAGTTCTTCCTTAGCATGCTCAAATTCCTATAAGTTAGGAATCAATTTCTATAAGTTAGGAATCAATTTCTATAAGTTAGGATTTATTTCCTATAAGTTTAGATGGATTCCTAAGATTTACGATAAGTCCCTACAAATTAGGATGAGTTCCTATAATTTAGGATTAGTTCATAAAAGTTAGGACGAGTTATGAAGCAGTTAACTAATGTGCTAAAGTGGAAGGCTGATTTTCTTGCCTTCTAGTGTGAGTTTATTTGGGAAAAGGACAAGTGACTGAATCTCAAGTTCTAGAATTGAGATGAGACGAGTTGCATGAGTTAGTTCAACTCAATCAATCACAAAATCAATTTCCTAAAATATAATTCACCAGATTTAGCCATTCGAATTGTTTTAAAAGGAGGGACAAAGGCACAATTGTAATCATTCTTGAGCACAAGTTTGTGAGCTCGTAAAGGAAAGAACGTGCAAGAGGAGCTTGTGCGAGTATTAAAGAAGGAAAAATTGCCTGGGGAATGCGCTAGGAAATATGGGCTAATTCCTAAGAAATAGGAGCAGCCTGTGCTAGGAAATAGGGGCTTAATTCCTAAGATTTGTACAAGGATTTTAGAGCTCATCCAAGCAAGGCAAGAAGGCATAAGGATCAGGGGTCTTGTAGGTGTTTCAAGCTTAGTTCAAGCAGGGAGATCATTGTATTCTTTATTGAAACTATATTGTATTGTAAGAGATCTATTGCTTATTCTTCTTCAATAAGATTCTCAATCAAGCAAAGGGTTTTCCTAGTTGGGTTCCCTAGAAAAATATTGTGTCGTTGAATTGTGTGATTGTGTATTTATTTTTGTTCCTATTTCGCTACAAATTAAGTAGAGAAATTCTGTGTCTATTTGAAAAGAAACTCGTTTTCATATTGTTCATATTAGTAGTTACAAAATTTCATGGATTTTCTACATGGTATCAGAGCAATGAATAGAGTCGATCAATGCACAAATTTCAGTTTTGAGAGATGGCTACGACAGGTCTCAAAGATTAGGATAGACTTGATGGCGCCTTGAAATTTGGTGTTTGGAAAGTCCGGATGTCATTATTGTTGGATGAGTTTGGACTGAAGGATTATGCAGAGAAAGGTGTTGCAAAACCTTTAGATCCAAACCAGTTATGACAGTTCCAAAGGGAGATGGCCAAAGCCAAGAGGATGATCCTAGATGGACTACGGGATCAGATAGTTGCGCATGTTTCCGGTAAGGATACCGCAAAGGAAATGTGGGATGCAGTTGTGAAGATATACCAAGATCCATTTGAGAATCGTAAAATGATTCTCAAGGAGAAGCTGAGGGTCACCAAGATGCAAAAGGGTGAGAATGTAACTTCCTATCTCACCAGAGTTCAGAACATTAGTGATGAGATAACAACTGTAAGAGAGAAACCAAAAGATAGTGAACTGGCCCGAGTTGCTGTAAACAGGTTTACCAAGGAGTGGGCTACTTTCGTTTAAGGGATTATTGGATGAGATAAACTGCCAGATTGGGAATGCCTGTAGAGTGATGTCACTCAGGAGGAGCTCAGACTCGGTCTTGTCAAGAACAGCAGTGGCAAGGGGTTGAAGGTTGAGAAGGAATAGGAGAATTTTTCTCTTGCAGGTAAAGTCAAGGGAAAGAAGGGCCAAGGAGAGGCTAAGTCTAGTCAAAAGGGCAAGAAGAAGGATCCAAGCAAGATCAATTGCTTCCATTGCCATGAGTTTTGGCACTATGCCACCAAGTGTCCAAATCAAAAGGAGTCCAATAAGGATCATGTTGTTGCATCAACGAAGGTAAATGCATTTTCTGCCCAGTTCGAGAAATATTTCTCATTGATTGCTTGCCTGGCAAGCTCAACAGATAACAGTATATGGTATATTAATTCAGGAGCATCCTTCCACATGACCAAGAACAAGAAGAGTTTCAACCACCAGAAGGAGAAGGACATGTTTCAGATTGAGCTAGGAGATGATGGTCAATATGCAGTTAGAGGAGTTGGTACTGTCAGTTTTCAGAGGGAGCTAGGTAATCCTCTTCATCTCAGAGATGTTCTCTATGTTCCAGGATTGAGGCAGAATCTTGTTTTGGTAGCTACCCTTGAGGACAACGGATATGATATCATCTTCAACAGAGGTAAGGCATACCTCCAACACTTAGCTTTTGGATGTAAGAAGCAGATAGGTGTGTGGGTGAAGAATCTCTAGAAGTTGTAAGTAGAAACAAGTGTAGCCTTGAGCAGCAAGGCAAGGAGAGCTCAGAGTAGAGAAGTGGTGGTTGAGCGAGAGCAGGATAGAGTTCTCAAGATGGAGCCTCAACCAATATCTCAGTTTAAGTTTAAGCTAGTTGGCAATTGGGCTGACTAGCAGGATGGTGAGGAGCATAGCCTAAGGCGAGTGGAGGCAACCACTTAGTCAGAGACTCCTGGTATAGGGAGAGTTTGAGCCAAGTGGGCAAATGATTTGGTTAAGGGAGATCAAAAGAAAGTTGGATGTTCCAGTATCGCTTCTAGCCAGAGGAAGCAACCATAGGGGTACACAGGGTACATGGCACTTTTTACTGAAGTGATGGACTCGCAAAACGTGGTGGGATGGCACTTTTTACTGAAGTGATGGACTCACAAAACATGGTGGGAAAGAATAGGTCTTCAGCTCGGGTTCCGCAGAAGAAAGAGAGGAAGTCTTCTAGTTTAGAGGGAGCAGCTGCAACAACGGAGAACGTGGTAGTGTTGGAGACATATTCTGGTGGACGAGGTTCTTTCAGAAGCACCTTCCTCACTAAGAGGGATTGTTGAAAATGGTAGTGAGAAAGGTTCCTTGATTTGTGCCTTAATCAAAGGGACCTCAATGAGTCCTTCCTTAGCATTCTCGAATTCCTATAAGTTAGGACAAATTCCCAAGATTTAGGATAAATCCCTACAAATTAGGATGAGTTCCTATGATTTAGGATAAGTTACTAAAAGTTAGGACAAGTTATGGAGCAATTAACTAATTTGCTAAAGTGGAAGGCCGAGTTTCTTGTATTCTAGTGCGAGTTTATTTGGGAAAATGACAAGTGATTGAATCTCAAGTTTTAGAATTGAGATGAGACAAGTTGCATGAGTTAGTTCAACTCAGTTAACTCAATCAATCACAAAATAAATTTCCTAAAATATAATTTGCCAGATTTAGCCATTCCAATTATTTTAAAAGGAGGAACAAAGGCACAATTGTAATCATTTTTGAGCATGAATTTGTGAGCTTTTGAGGGAAAGAATGTGCAAGAGGAGCTTGTGCGAGTATTGAAGAAGGAATAATTGCGTTGGGAATGTACTTGGAAATAGGGGCTAATTCCAAAGAAATAAGAGCAACCCACGCGCTAGGAAATAGGGGCTTATTTCCTAAGATTTGTGCTAGGGGCTTATTTCCTAAGATTTGTGTAAGGATTTAAGAGCTCATCTAGGCAAGGCAAGACGACATAATGATCAAGGGTCTTGCAGGGGATTCAAGCTTAGTTCAAGTAGGGATATCATTGTATTCTCTAATGAAATTATATTGTATTGTAAGAGATCTATTTCTCATTCTTCCTCAATAAGATTCTCAATCAAGTAGAGGGTTTTCCTAGTTGGGTTCCGTAGAAAAAAATTGTGTTGTTGAATTGTGTGATTGTGTATTTATTTTTGCTCCTATTCCCCTACAAATTAAGTAGAGAAATTCTGTGTCTATGAAAAGAAACTTGTTTTCAGATTGTTCATATTAGCAATTGTAGAATTTTGTGGATTTTCTACATATCTGAAACAAGGTATGGAATACCTCTAGTTCTAAACATTGGACCAAAGTAAGATCACCGTTTTTATCTTCTACAGTTAATGGCAACTAACAAATAGAACGAAAATAACGTTCGTATGCCGTGGCCGAGACCCGAATCTTCATTAAAAAAAAGAGGTCAAAATAAAATAAAAAAGATTAAAAAATAAAATTAAAAATAATCGCCATAGCCGCCTCTGCATCATTTCACCATCCCCGCTGCTCCAAACTGCTGCCCCTGCTACATGAATCCATCCCAATCCATCATATAGCCACCTCGCAAGTTCTCTGCTCCCGCTACCTCATCCACCATTACCCACTGCAGTCGCTCGAAACTATCGAAAACCCCACTGTCGTTTGTCCCCCGACCCCTTCCACACTTCTCTCCTCGTCGTTTTTCCCTCCATTGTGAACCTCCGCGTTTCCCGTCCTCCCTGTTTGCGTCCACTCTCACGCGACCCTGTCACGTCTTCCATGTCTCCCCACTATTTGCGTGTCGTCCTCCCTTCCTCCAGTCTGGAGTTGTCGTCCACGTTGTTCCGTTGGAACCTCCAACCTCAAACTCGTCATCGTTAACCTCTGTCGCCGTTGAACTCACTGCCATCGTGCCACATCCCGACTCCAGCTGCTTTCGCTGCCTTCTTCCGACAGGCTACAATAATCTCCTCTCATGACTGCACTGTACGGTCACATCTCATTACATTTAAATAAATACACCATATATTTAAAACTCCACTTAAAAATCCAATCCAATATCCATTATTAAAAAAAAAAAAATAGTTTGGAAGAATCACGTCCCTTCATAGTCACATCACTCCACAACTAAGTATTAGTGAAAATAAATTAAACAAAAAGGGTTTCTAATTCACATTGACCATTAATTTTTCAAGTATAATTTAATACTATATATATATATATATATATATATATATATATATATATATATTCTCTAAAGTCTCACCTTCAAGGGTTAAAAAGTATTATTTGAAGCAAGGGAATTACCAAGTGTAATGTGAGTTAGCATATCTCAGGATATGTAAAAATAAAATAAGAGAAAAGAGTATGATATGAAAATACAAAGGGAATTACCAAGTGTAATGTGAGTTAGCATATCTCAGGATATGTAAAAATAAAATAAGAGAAAAGAGTATGATATGAAAATACAATTAGAAGCATTTACAAGGTTATGTTATAATTAAAGTGTTAGACACTTTAATTAAATTAACACACATAGAAGTAAATGTTATAAGTATTAAAAAGGTATTTTTGAATTATAAGGGGAGTAATTAATTAATTTTTTTTTTTAAAAGAGAGGTATTATAAAAATAATACCTTATAGTGCTAAAAGAAAACAATATTAAAAGTTTAAAAAGGAATAAGAAAGGAAAAGGTTTGAAATAAAAGGAGGGTGACTTTAAAAAAGCTAAAAACTTAAGTTATCTTAACAAAGAAGTAAAATGGAGTCTAAATTGGAAATGAAAGAGGGAAGATTTCCTAAAAATTATTGTATATGGGTTGATGCGTTAATTGAAATCAAAGGGTCACTTGCGGGAAAAGAGGTTCTCATATCTATCGATTTTACTCGGAAGAATAATTATGTTAGTACCGAATGTGCTAACCAATTAGTGATCCCTGAATCAAATATAAAGGAAGCAAATTCATTTAACGCAAATGACAAACAATACAACATAGAGAATTTACACCTAAGTATTGGGGAGTATTCCCTTGTCTCGCAATTCACCGTTAAAACCTTATTTTCCAATAATAGTGATATAGTTCTGAGTTTGCTCTGGATGGAATCACTAGGGTCATTCGTCCTTAATACAAAAAATAAGTTTTTAACATTCTCCTACAAAAAGAAGAAAATAACGCTACAGGACGTTAACTTAAAACCAAATTCAGTGACACCTGAAGACATTCAAGAAATTTCAGAAGTAATTTCTCAAGAAAGTAAAAAGGAGATACAAAATATGCAGAAGGAAATTAAAAAAATCACCACTAACAAGAATGAAGAGGTTGCTTGCCTCAAGGATCACAACAATAAATTACTAACACAAATTAAGAAGTTGCAGAAAGACAAGAAGTCGTTGGAAAACAAGGTGCAACAACTTGTCGAAAAAGAATCGTTGAAACCGACAAATGTAGAAGTTCAAGTTGCAGGAAAAACGAACATTGATCCGTCAAATGTCACAACTCAAGAAGAAGACAAGCAAGTTGCAAAAGATACAAACTTCGATGTTGTAGTTCAGACGAGGAACATACTAAGTGAAGGTCTTGTAACCTACTCAATAACATCCTCGCCAAAAGAAAATCAAACTCAAACCAAAAAAGTTCCCCATCGACATCCAAATCACGGGAGCAGACAACTCAACCAAGATATGTATTCAGAACAGAAACAAACTGATATTCTGAAGAATACTAACGAATCATCACAAGTTTCCAGTCATCGTAAGATTCCATAGAAGATTGATTTAGGATGGTCTGATCCATTCTCAGTGTGACAATTTTGTTTGTCACTTAGAGGATCATATCAACTTGTATCGACAAGGATGACTGCCCCGAGACGAGAAGATGTTCGTAGCAGAAAAAGAAATCGAGGCCTTTCATTGACAAGCTTTGAGGACAAAGCTGTTTGAGGGGAAGGCAATGTCATAAATAAAATAATGTAAATAGTGATTAATTAGTTAATTAGTAATTAGGTTGAAAGGTCATTTCTCATAAGACATGACCTTTTGTGAAGAGGCACCTGCGTAGGTATATAACCAGGCCTCATTTGCAACATTTAGCATCTATCTCATTCATCTTACATCTAATATAATGTTTGTATCCTCATGGATATCTTTGTATTCCAAGTGTTATGGAGTATTTAACTTGAGAAGGAACTTTGTTCGCTTCAAAGACATTGGGAGTTGTGAAGAATAACCAAAACATATTTGGATGAAGTGAAGTTGAGGGTTGGTGCCCTAGAGGTTGGAGCCTCATAGAGACAAGGTTGGTGCCTTGGAAGATAAGGTTGGAGCCCTAGAGGATTAGAGTCCTCAAGAAATCAGGTTGGAGCCTGTACTAGAGATAGGGTTGGAGCCCTAGAGATTGGTGCCTCAAAATTGATGAGGTTGGTGCCTCAAATTGACAAGGTTGGAGCCTTGGAAAGACCAAGTCGGTGCTTGGCACAATACAGGTTGGAGCCTGGAAGAGTGGAGTCTTCATCTAGGGTTGGAGCCCTATATCATTATTGTACTTTACTTATTGTAAAGAAGAAATTAATAAAAGTATCTATTCCATCATTGTTCATTTTGTGTTCTAAATACAAGTGATCTAACTGGTAAAATTAACAATTGAAAAGAAATACTGATTCACCCCTCTCTCAATATTTCCAACATCAAGGCGCCCACAAGTTGTCTATATTTAGAAGGGTTTGCCAATTCGGGCCCAACAACACTTCCACATAACTTCTTGAATTTGAGTTCCATTGGACTAGACACAAATTTGCAATCCACCATCTCACATCTCTCGACCAACTTCACAATGTATTTTCCTTGATAAAGGAAAATCTCACCTGGCTTTTGCCAATCCTCTAGGCCTACGAAGTAGTGCATCAGTCTAGGTCCTTAATCTCGAACTTGGAAGCCAACTCCCTCTTGCATTGATAAATGAGAGGGTCTACACTTGTTAGAAAGAGATCATCTACATTAAGGACCAAAATGAGAGGCATGTCCTTTTCAACCTTGAAGTATAGGTTAGGATCAACATTGCTCCTTGTAATTCCCAGCTTCATAAGATAGCTATCAATCCTCTCATACCAAACCCTAGGGGCTTGCTTCAACCCATAGAGGGCTTTCTTCAACTTGCATATGTGTGTCCTTTGATCTTGTACTTCGAAGTTTGAATTCCTGAGGTTGTTCCAAATATACTTCCTCCTTGAGCGAGCCATGCAAGAAAGTAGTCTTAACGTCCATTTGATGTAGGCTCCATCCTTGAGTGGCAACTAGAGCAATAATAGATCCGATAGTGGTATATTTGGCAATTGGTGCAAATATCTTGTCATAGTCCACCCCTTCCTTTTGAGTGAAGCTTAGAGCAACAAACCTGTTAAGTTCTGAGGTTTGGTGAAATCAGAAGTCTGTGATTTGATGCAATTTTGTTCCACAATAATGCGAAGATGTGACAAAACAGTGATACACGTGCATTAAAGTGATTCAAGTTTCTTCTATTATTTGACAGAGATCCAAAACTTCGAGTTCTTCCCATGATTCATGCATATAATGATACCTGCAATTCGATGTTCTTTTGTGATTCTTCTTGAGGCTAATCCGAGTATCCTCCTAAGGCTAATGCGAACATCCTCTTGAGGTGTAATGCGAGTTATGACAATGATATGAGTTCTCCTCCAAGGCATGACAACGATGCTAAGATATGACAATGGTGCAAGTTATTTCTTCCATGGCATGACAGTGATACGACTGATCTTTTGAGTATGACAATGTTCTATGACTTGAGATGGCAATGATTTATATGGTTAGTCACCATGATATATTGGGAATTCGAAGGTAGCAACTGAAGCAAGACAAATATTGAAAGAGTACCTCATATTTGAAGTATCAAAATTCACATGGCAAGTTCGTTTGAAAGATCTGATCTCAAGAAGTATTCACAACAGAACTGAACCGAAATTTCGTGTTGTCATCCATCTCTATTATGGCACTATGAAGTCTTTATGACATTATGACATACTAGTTTGAAAATCTCTGTGACTGTATGGCATCCAAGACCTGTGACATATTTCTCTTCTGACAAGTTCCTGTGGCCTGATTCTTTGTGCTAATACAAATCTCAGAAAAATCCTAATTACAATCCGAAAATCCATAACAAAATAATTCAGGCATCCGAGTGTTTACTTTCTTTGCATTATGAAGTTGCGATTCAAGTTGTGTAAGACTGTATGGAAGAAAAAGGTTCGAATCCTATGATATGTTACCTGTGTAATCGAGATTTGAATCAAAGAATAAATATGCTAGAATAATCGAAAGTCTGTGAATATGGAGTACATATGGATCATCTTTAAGACATGAAGATATACAAAGCAACATCTTTTGAGTTTATTACTACCACAGTGGACGAGTTTGAAGATAGCGACATTGGAGTTCAATGGTTAAAACTGTGGCTTGAAGTTTTTCTCTGTGACATCAGTACATGAAGCAGTCAAGTTACCCAAATCTCATTCCTTTACATAATAAATGAAGGAATGACATTTGTAAAGCTGACATGTTTGAAAGTAGCTCAACAAAATCTCAAAGGTTGAAGGATTCGAGATACCTTTGTTGAAGAATGTTGACTCTTAACTATTGAAGACCAGTCAAAGGACCAAATCCTTTAAGGTCATAGAGGTATGTATAATTTCTGTGTACATTCCATGATTTATGTCAAGTTCTCCAGATCTTGAAAAGGGTTTGAGTAGGCTAGAGACAGTGACATATTATTGATTTGATAACACACCAAGGAATTCACTACATATAAAATCTAGAAATGAAATATATAAAAGGTATGTAAATGGTATGATTAGGGTTTTTCAGCTAACAACATGCTTGCAGTAGGTCTTGATGGCTGGAAATAATCTAGGGTTTGTAGATCTTACAGTTTGTAACATCTTGAAGGTTTTTGGTATTTAGGGTTCATAAACCCTAGTTGGGACTTAGATTGGAAAACCCTAGAAAAAAAACCCTAACTAATTGTTTCTGTTGTAAAAAATATCTAGCTTTTGAGTCTGACAGGTATGGCATCATGTTGATACAAAGACAAGGGTGGTGAACAAGTCCAAGATTAAGAGGGAACTAACCCTCTTTAAAAGGATAAGTACCCTACATTTTGGTTATTACTATTGCTATTTCATCCTTGTACTTTTGCCTTTTTCTTGTTCGTTCATGATAATGGTTGCAGGTCAAGACAAGATTCATCTAAAGCTTGAATCGCAAAAGGAAGAACTAAAAGAAGGTGGCAAAGCATGAAGATGAAGAAGAAGAGAGCAATTAGAAGTTTGCATTAAGAAAGTCGATTAAAGGACAATAAGTTCACTTACCTCAAATAGAAAGAGGGAGCTGTAAAGACCCTGATGAATACAATATTGAAGCTTGCTGATTGGTTCATTCCAGATTGATGATTAAAAGCAAAAGAGCATGAAGCAAAGCTCTGTTGCAATATAGGAACCATGCAAAGGTATGTTGACCTCAAAGGGAGCATGTAGAAGAATTTGACATGAAGATTCCCACACCTTGACTTGAGGCCATTGTGATTTGGTAACTCCAATATTGAATATTTGTTTGAGGTATGATTTGGCTCCCTGGAAAGACATATTGCAGAAGTATATGCAAAGGCTGGAAAGATAACAATTGAGATAATTTGTTGGATGATATTGATGTCCTACAAATGCTTGGTTTGATCATGGAACACATGAATTGTGTGGATAACACTATTGATGGCTTGGAAGAGCATGAGGGCATAATTGATATTTGGAAAGTTGATATGACTTATTGAAGAATATGAGGCAAATATTTGTTTTGATGAATACAAGGCATGTGCTAGTAGCTGTGAGGAAGTTTGGCTCTTTGAAGATGATAGTTAAACCATTCGATGATAAAGTTGCATGAAGATTATCAATATAGAGGAAGGTCGAAGTTTGATATGATGCGATGCTAGAGGCCGAGAAACCCTACTATGAAAATAATGTGAAAGGATTTGGCTTCATAAAATGTTTGACATCTAGATTGGTCGAAGCCCAGGTATGTCGTAATGCGAGAAAGGAGCGCTGCAACTACAGATATATCTCCACAGAAGAACAAGTAGCTGATGTATTGATGAAGTATGAGACAAGCTAAGGATTGTGATGATGTCTCCCTGGTTGAGAGAGAGTAAGGGATCTCCTCCTTATTTGAGAGGCAGTAAGGACCTCCCTGGTTGAGAGGGACTGATGGTGGACATCGTATTCTCTGTGTCATGCACTAGGCCAGGACTAACAACTGTAAGTCTAGTGAAGGCACTGGTAGGGAGAATGGAGGATTGGATAAGCATTTAGGATTGATACTCCTTGAGGATTTGGAATCCAAGATAGGTAGGAGTCCCGTGGACTGGTACTCTTTGAGGATAGGACAAGGTATCCAAGATAAGAGTAGTTGAAGAGGACCGATATCTTTGAGGATTGGGAATCCAAGATCAGAATAGTATTGTTAGGACATACCTGGTGAACATCCAGATGGGGTATGTGCCTCAAGAGGTGGTGGTGGTGGTGTCCAAACGAATGCCTCCCAACATTGTTATCTAATCTAGTGGAGAGTTAGAGCTTGTTAGTTAAGGACTTGCTTAATTGCAATTTGACAATGCTGGTCATGATGTTGATGCTTGTTGATGGATTGTCAATTCAACTCTTCTTATGAGAATATTTCTATTTGAGAGTATCCTTGTACCGATTATGGAATTATGAATACCTCACTAGTTAAGAGGGAGTGTTGCAAAATGTAACTAGGTTCGGTTTTCATAATTTTTCTTGTACTTGTATCATTATGTATTTGATGTCAAAAGCAAAATGAAGTTTTTTTTTTTTCTTAATTTGTTTAATTTATTATTCTAAATAATTTTATTAGATAAGCATGTTCTTCATGCTTCTAGGATTCATTGAATCAAAGTTCCATTTAGACTTCTTAAGGAAAAAGAAAAGAATTTAAAAAAAATGTAATTTTGGTCAATTCACTTCAAGAAGCCAATTTGACCCTCCTTGGATGACAAGTTGGCTCAGTGAAAGGATGTGTCTTTTCGCAGATGAGAACAACTATATATTGGCATGCATCCTTCTTCAATTTGGCAGGCAATTCGGTGATTTTTGTGATGAATTCTGAGGAAGAGATGTGCAAAATTTAGAGAAAAGATTCATGAATTCCCAAGGCAATTAATTTGAGGTATGTGTCTGAAATACTTGCGAGTTCCCTGGGGCTACATATGCGAGCCTTCTAGGGCTGAAGATCTGAAGACTGAAATATATATATATATATATATATATATATATATATATATATATATATATATGAACTCGCAAGTAGTTCAAAAACCAGAGGGGGGTAGTCTATGTATGCCTTCATAGACTTGACAATCAAATCGCTACGTGGAGGTGGGTCCCTTGTCCCACAAACAAGGTGGTCTCATACACCAATTTGGTGTCTAGTTTGGTTGTGAGACAAGTGCGAATTCTTTGTGACAAAATGATCAGAGATGTGGCAAGCTCCATGTGGCATAGGAGCTGAGATTGATGCATGTTATTATGACTGAGATTGATGATATTTCCTGTGGCTAAGATGATGAACTTGGAGGGTTTGACTTGGCTTCTTGGAGGTTGGATTTGGGTTTTGGAACTCTCACTTTAATCTGATTCTATAAGAAGAGGAGATTTTCTGTGTTTTTCCCTTTGTGGGGTTTTGGCCCTGGCTTTCTTTGTTTCTTGTGATCTCCATATTTTATATTATGGTAATTGCGTAATGAAAGAAGAGAACATAATAATATTAATAAAGATTCCAACAAATTCACAAGTAATTATCATGGCAGAGAAATCAACCTTAATTCACAATCCTACTAGTTTCTCAACACCATCAAAAGAGGGAATGGTAACTTTCCTACCTTGCGCACTAGATCTTGATTATGTTGCCCACTGGGTCTATTCTTGTATTTGATGTTGCTGTATTCTTGGAAAGATATGTCTGCTCATGTATTTTCTTCTAGTGTTGCATACTCTCATAAGTATTCATTGAAGAGTCCATTGTGTTGAGATTTTGTATAGTTGGTGTAGCATTGGGTGTGCTCTAGCCCTGAAATTTTGTGGATGGGCTATGACACACTTGATCTCCGAAACCCAGAAAGGGATTTGAGAAATTTCAGTTGGTGTTCAATTTATTCAAATAATTAATTATTTTAATGGATTTCCTGAGACTAAACTTAGGAAAATTAAATAATTCAAGTGAATTAATTAACACATGTGCTGAAATTGTCTTAAGTCACATGGATCAAGTAGTCTTTTAATCTCAACCGTTGATGAATGTTTTAATCTCGGTCGTTGATGAGATGAATGGAAAAGTATAAGAGAAAGGCTTGAGGGTCAGTTGGAGGAGACACATAGTTGCAGAGTTGAGGAATAGTTCTGGAATTCTAGGGCAGGTTTGCTAAGAATTTCTGGAGGAATTTCATGCAGTGAGGGGTGGTATTGGCTAAGGGGATGATCTGATCCTAGAGCCAAGAGTTAGTAAGAGGCAGAGGAGCAACAACAAGGACAACGCAGAGAAGCAGAGTAGCAGCTACGCAAGTGATGCGTAGCCGCTATGCAGGACAATGCAGAGGCTCCAAGGGGCTTCAGAAGTTACGCAGAGGGCTTCCAGGCCAGCGTAAGGCCCGAGTCACCCTCTCAAGGGTTACGCAACCCCTTAGAGGCAGCGCAAGGCTCATACACTCACAAGCTGGCAAGATGCACAACTCAGATACCATTGTAATGTCCCTAGGGGATTTTGCCCTTATGGTTTATAAATTCATGACACATGCACTACCAATTTACAATATTCTTTCCACTTCAAGCATAGATCACGCAGAGTATGCAAATATGCAGGGAATAGTAAACTTGATGTTAAATTTCTAATACCAGCCAGATTTATTTTCTCATGACAATAGTTTATCTCCATTTTATTATTTATTTTATCCATATAATAATTGAATCACCGAAAGTTAAAATCACTGGTATCTTTAACTTCTAGAATTAAAAAAATATGCAGTGGAAATAAACCAGAGAGATCAATCATACATTGCAAAAATTAATTAACCCACAAGCAATTCTCCATCATTTCATTATCCAGAAAATCTGGGTTTTTTGACCCACAAAGATTCAAGGAGAAATACAATCTAGACCCTGCAACTCGGCTCCCTCAGAATGAATTCGGCCCAAGTAAATCAGCCTCCAGATGAAATTGCTTTGAAGTAATTGGCCTCTAGCAATCAGATCTGCGCCCTCCAACAACTTGATCTACACCTTTCCATTAATGCACACTGGAAAAACCTTTACTCCAACAACGCAGCATCCTCCAAACAAACTTGATCTTCCTTCGGCAACTCGGCTTTGCAATCTCCTCCAACTCGGCTTTCTGGATTCGCTCAAACCCACTAGCACTTCTCCTTCTCTATGCATTGTTCACTAGACAACTCACACTGCAGAGAGAATTGCTCTCACCTCGTGATGGCTTGCTCACACTTGTGCTCTTTGTTGTGTCTTCACCTCCATCACTAGCTTCTATTTATAATCTTCATTGAGTCCAAATTTCTAACACCAATCTTCTCTCTAGAAACATCTTGAATCTTCCTTCTAGAAACATCTTGAATCTTCTGTCTTGAAACATTTTGAATCTTCCTTTTGGAAACGTCTTGAAGATTCCTTCTGGAAACATCTTGAAGATGAATGGTTGAGATTATTTCTAAGCCACTTAAATAATTAATTTATTTAATCTTAGAAAATCACCCAATAGTCCACAATAATTAATTGACTTCAATTATTGTACTTTTTCTAATTTAAACATAGGAAAGAAGACAAATCACTAGAAGAGGCAAATAATGTCTTCCACATACTATGACACCAAACAATTGTAGAAGACCTTCCAATGTTACTCACACCAACACGACAGTATACAGTAATTTAGTATAACATTCAACCACTAGGGCTTCTATACCAGTAGTTTGGAGTAATCAACAATTGTTGTCTACCAATGCAAAATATCCACTTCAGAATCTATAACTGAAATCAATGTTAATAATCTTTTAAATTCTTGACCAACTCACAGACTAATTAATTTCTGGACCTTAGCCTACTAGGGATTGGCTGTGCCCTAATTGTCTGCTGCAAACCCGCCTATCCTTGTTGCCAATTAGTGCGTAGGGCTAGAAGAATGCCTAGAATGCACAACTGAGCCTGCTACTTGAATTCTCTCACAGGGTATTTAGGCTTGTCGAATCACAGAGTTGCACAGTTTGTATTCACTGTTCAGGGAGCCTGAACTCTCTCTCTGTCTCATAAATCTGACTTCCTGTTGCCTCAGATAGGTCGCTGTACCAGATTCGTTGTCCAACAATGCCCAGAATTAGGGCTAACCACAGGAACCCTTAAAGATTCTCACTGCCCTAATGCGGTAGTAAGATGGGACATCTTGCCGAAGTTTTTCTTCTGTTGTGCGAGCTTTGATCAGGGTGCCACAAGGTACACCCTCACTCAACCAAACATATCTCCTTTAATTTGCTGCAGGGATCCCTTGGCATTGATGGTCACTGCCCAAACTTGTGCTACAACAGTTTCCGTCCAAGAACCTTCACCTGCAGATCTTAGTCACTTGGCCACAAGATTAGACATGATCCATTACTTGATTTGTGAGCCTTCAGGACTTCGCTCTGACTGGACAGACCCTTGAAGGGTCTTGGCTGCTCAAAGTCTACCACTCTCTCTCAGAATCGACTTCGATGGCTTAGGAGAATCACAGTTCTTCACAAAAAACCAGTGGGAATATTTTCGCTGCTTGAAACAGATCTGGTTGACCTAGAAATTACGACAGATCCGAGTGGTTCCAAGAGAATATGCTGTACCAGAACAAAGAAAAAAGTGACTAGCACAAAGAAAAAAGTGACTAGCTAGGGTGGGATCACCTCCACCGAAGCTAGCTGAAGGAGAAAGGGGGCCTTAAAACCCTCGGAGCCTCAGGCTCAGGAAAACAGATACAAATAAATCCAATTCAATGATCAGAAAATGATTCCATCTCTCCTTTATTTATAGATTCTTCATGGGGGTATCTCTTCCTTAATCTAATGTGAGGGGTTCATGCAACCCCCAGTTTGGGCTTTTTGCCTCAGTTACCCCAAAATTTGCTCAATGTTGCCCCAAAACATTGGATAATGGGTTTCCACCTTTATCAAATACAAAGTAGCCTACGGGGTTGGACAGGTTACTTCATCCTCCCTTGGGCCATTAATCCATAGGGGACATTACATAACTTATTTTGTTGAACTTTAGTCAGCCTTCATAAAATCATGCTAACTTATTTTAATGCTAACACACTAGAATGCTTAAAGATTGCCACATTTTGGACAAGGGCACTTAGCGTATTAGTAAGCCCATTCTATATAGAGATTGTTAGAGTAATCCTTAACACGTGTTCAATTGATAGATAGATCTTGTACCTAGAAACTTATATCCTGATGATGCAATATTTTTCTTCCTATTGTAGTTATTTCGAAGCTTAAGGAACACAATAATATATATATATATATTGATGATTTATTATTTTTGTGTGGTCTAAAGTAAGATACATGCCTACATGCATTCTGATTGGGGTGTAAACTCTTTTGTAATTTACTGCATCTGAGTTTCTTATACAGTAGGTCTAAGTTACTTGAGAAGATGAAATTGGTATAGATCTTTGCAAAGCCACTTTCTAAGAGTTAGAAACCAGGGGAATGATACACTCACATGCATATATGTTAATAATATTATAAAACTATTTACATTCATAAATATTAGAAAAATGATAGAGATTGTAGAAAGTTTAGTAAAGTGGTTAAAGACCAAAGAAAATTTTTGGCGTCATTTATTTTGTGCTCTATCCATCTCTGGTGTTACAAGTTCATTGCTTTTCTGCATCTTTAATGATTTGATTGTGTTCATGTTAAAAATAGGTGTTCACATGGGTGTAAGATTGGTTGACCTTCTCACCTGAATTACATCTCCATTCCTATGTAGTATGTACCACTTTCTCAAAAGGATGACAATATACTAACACACTTCAAAAGACGGTAGTCATTGTTGCACCTTACTATATGTAATTATACAGTAATGTATCCAAATTTGGAAAAGGGATATAACCTTTCCATTCATATTGTTCAAATTTATGATCTATGATCTGTAGCCCAAAGCTGTCTTTTACATTTATCTGCTGCTTAGCTTAGCTGTTAAGCTCATACTGATTTCTTTATCTTCATACAATTTTGAAAATATGCTGATATTGGGATCCTTTGACAAACTGATGCTATGCTTGTACCTTTTTCTGAATTGCTGATGGACATGGTTAGTCATTGGTAGCAGCAGATTGATCTGTTTTAACTTTTTATAAGTCACCACCTGCAATACCTGAAGAAAATTCAAGAGATATAACTTCTATTTCAAAGTAAAAGCGTGTCTCAATGTTTTCACAATTTGTTTCATTGTGAATGCAGCTGCAAATGGAGTTGTTATTGCAACTGAAAAGAAATTGCCCTCAATACTTGTTGACGAGTCATCGGTAAAATTCCACCTGATCTGTAACTCAGAATATTGTAACTGACCATTTTGTCTGTATCATGCAAATTTACTTGAGTATGGGTTTAGAAGTGCAATGGAATTGTTTTTAATTGTCTCCAGGAGTAAATATTTACAGAGAAATGCCCAGTTCTTGTTTTTCACTACATTTAGAACATATAATTCTCATGTTTCTCATGTTTTGCGTGACTGTACATTTATTGTTGGGAATTAGATTATGATGTCATTATGGATACTTAATTAGCATGGTCTTCTGTTATATTACTCCCTTTATGGGTAATTATCATTTCAAAGTACCATTCTACATGTAATAAAATGGTTTGTTTTATTGTAACATATTGCAAACTCTTCCTGTTGAACAACACTAACATATGTATGTTAATATGTTCAAGAAGGTATATAATGGCTTTCACCCTTCTGATGACACTGAGCCAAACCTAGGTACCCTCATAAGAATAGATAGACAAGATTATGGGCTATACAAGCTTTCAAAGATGAAGCGAGCTGTCCTTGAACTAGTAATAATGCCTCCACCCATCAACCATGGAATGGTAGTATGGTATTGTTACCCACCAAAAACAGGTAGTCCATAGGATAAATTTTTTTCTCCTTATTTGACAGCCAACCAACTAGCAGCCTGATGATGGTCGATAGACCAACATTATGCCAGATTTTTCCACCCACTGCTCTGGTCAACTCTCTCTAGTTTGTCAGTTTTTTTGAAGGAAGGTGGGTCATCTATCAATAGTTACTCTAACTATTCTAACAATCATGTGCTTTCATTTAATGTTATGGGCATATTGATATGGATCACATGGCAAACTGGATGATTGACTGATCTCGATTGTATCCTTGTTCCTACACTTTACTTGGGAGGTTAGTCTTTGACTATAGTCTAGTGGAACCTCCTTTGAGGTCTTTGGATTTAGGAATGGCACTACTAGGGAGGCATTTATTGATGTAGTATGGTTAAGGTAATCAATACATACTACTTTCCATCTCTCCTGATTATTCATCTCCAACCTTTGGGTTGATTGTCATTGGTCATTAGGATTGGCACCCTATATCCACATCCTTTTTTCAGGGTTTGGAAACATGGCCTCAGAGGTTGATGCTGTTGGAAAATAATAAAGGAAGAAGGATTTTCTCATCTTGATAATTACTTGTGATTTCTTTATCATCTTATTATCATCTTTTATTTTTTCTTTTATCTTTTTATCATCAAGCAACTACCAAAATATGAGCCTGAAGATCAAGGACACAAGATGTAGGCTCTCAGCCAGGGCAAAACCCCTCTGCGATGGGAAAACCCAAAAATCTCCTCTTCTCCAAGAGCCAAATCAAATGAGACAACCAATACCTTTTGACCAAGACTTTCCTCCATCCATCAAGTCAGCCTCCCAGTGTGATCAATCAAATTTACAAGTCAACAGAAGTCTGCTCCTTAGAAACAAGTTAACAATATTCTCGACCTGCTCTACAATTCTGCAGCTCACATTGCACCTTCAGTCCTACAATCTTCGCCGATTTTTTATGGACCTTTTCTTTACACGCATGACAAAGTAAGTGCATATTTACTTCTTCGCGTGGTCTCCTTACTAAATGTAATGAGTAGTCCTTCTCTAATAGACTCTTCGCACTTCTTCTTGTCTTTACAACTGCAAATCAATTTTTTTTTTTAATTTTTGCATACTTCCAAACTAGGTCTAGTTCATTTGCTATATATAGTGGTTGGAGGTTATTCTTTGGGGCTGACATGAACAGTAGGCAGGTCAACTTGATGGTGGGGGAATAGATGACTTAATTACATCAAAATAATTTCATTTCTTTGATACAAAATGCCTAGTAAGGGTCTAGATTCATGACTCAACCCTAGAATCCTTCAATGGAGGCTTTGACCTAGAAATAAAATAAATAAGGCATTTTTCTTTTGTTTCTTTTGACAAATACATTACATCATAACTCAAATACAATTATGAAGACTGATACTAGTTACATTTCTCCACAATCCCTCTTAGCTAGGGAGGTATTTACTATTCATAATTGTTCAACCAGTACAAGGTTGACCTCAATTTGAAGTGTTCAAGAAGAGTACAAAGAGTACAACAACATATGCAATGCTAGGGATACCCTAACTGCCAAGGTATCCAACACATCAAAGATCCAAGTGTCATGACACTATTGTCATACACTAATGGAAGGATTTAAGTTACTAACAGGGACTGAGGTGTTATCCAGGCATCTGCCATTATAGGTGCCATCAGGCTTCAACCCTAACACCAACCCTCAGGGATCTAGGTATCATATCCAAGGTCGAGCTCCACAAGACCAGTGATACCCTCCCTCACCGGGATCCAAACATCATCAATGGTCGACCAAGATGTCCTCCGAAGTACCATTATACAAGCAGTTTTATGGTTATAATGGTACTTCATCTCTCCCTCTCAATCATCAATCCAAGTATGCTTGTTAAATATTAAAAACTTCTTAGGGGAGATCCACACATTAGCTACATGTTCAACCATTAGAACATCTAGTAGCTTCACAACCCCAACCAATATCAAATTTCCAATGTATATGTTCCTGTATGCTAGCACGAAACTTTGGGGTATTCAACTATTCTGACGCTGCTTAAGTCATCACAATATCCAAACAAATCTTGATGGAAGCTTCCTTCAACTTCTCTAGCAGCACCAAAATCAATCTCAACACTTCTTCCAAGTTTTGTTCACAACTTCATTAATCACAGATATCCATCTTTAGTGCTTTAGCCTTTCTCTGATCTCATTCTTTGTTCAAAATCTTCATTATAGTTGTCACAATATGCCCTCCCTCTTAACTAGGGAGTTATACACTTTCTTTATCCAAGATTCTTCTTTATTAGGGGATAGATCCATCAACAACACAACCACACAGGTTCTTTCTTTTGCATCATCATATCATCGGAAAACTTCAACGTTTCAAAACTTCATTCCTTCTTTGACAACAAGGTCATTTATCAATCTTTAACGCCATTAGCATTCTTACAACTCCGTCTTTCCATCATTCTCAACATTACCAATTCATCATCAAGTATGAGGTAAGCATCTTCAACATCCTGCAAATCTTCAACAACAAGTACAACCAAATACAAACATATATGTACATGAGCATGAAATCAATTTTATCAATATAGGGTTAGCATATCTTCACAATGGGAGCATCTAGGGTTATCAAAACTTTGAACAATAAATCGAACTTTAGATATCCAAAACCCAAACATAGTTAATAATCAACTAGTATTTCACTTTCAAGCCCAACAACCTTTGCTAGGGTTTTTGTTATGAATATTTTATTAATTTTATTAATTATTAGTTAGATATAGTTATATTAGGTTTTATTAACTGAAAGGGCATGATCAAAGATCATGCCTCTTCACCAAGGGACACCTTGAGGCTATATTTAAGCCCAGGCGATCCCTCATTGTAATCATCTCATCTTTTCATCATTAATAATATATATTTATCAGTTTTACCAGAGTTTTTACACTCCATTGGTATCAGAGCCTTCGCTCTTCGGGATCTGTGTGATCACCCCGGAATTACGGAATTCCAGAACTGCAAATTCCAGAATTGCAGATTTTTTCAAGATCGTGAACATAAAAGAATTTCGGACAGAATTCAAAGAAAAGGGACAGAAGTATAAAGGAGGCCGAGGAGAAGTATATTTGATGCGTTAATTCTGGTTTAGGATTTAAAAAAAAAAACACATCATAACAGTAAAACAGTCCTAAGAAGACCTCGGACAGCTGACTGTGGAGACAATGCTCACCTCAGGATTGTTTTAATCTTGAATCATAGAAAACTGTCCAGCCACCTGTGGAGGTCTCAAACCAAAGAACCATCATAAAATTTTGGGCTCGGTGCTACTAATTCAGACCTGAAGGTTGAGGTTTGGACTAGGACAGATTTCAGACTTCAGTGTGGATAGTTGCAGGAACAATCTTTGCAAGAGTCTTGAACCCTGTGCAGAAGCATATCTCGGTATACTCATCAAAGTACCTATATTAAAGGACAGCTCGGACCTGTGGCCATTCATCAGAAGATAAGTTGCTGACAGACGGGTGGAATTCACGTTTTTTTTTACAGCGCAGACATACGTGGAATATACATAACAGTTTTAAAAAACGACAGCAAATAAAACACGTTTTTCAGAACCCCGCCCGTAAAATATACATCACAGTTTTAAACGGCAGCAATTATATTCCATAATATACAAACGGGTGACGGTTAAAATATATGAAACGCTGTGTCATTTAAAATTTAAACCAAACGGCACATACGGGTATAATTTTAACCGGACAGCGGACAGGTATCATTTTAACCGGACAAGTATAGTGTGAAGGTTCATCGACATTAAACCATACAACGTTAAAACATCCGGGTATAATTTTAAGCGGACAGAGGAGAAACTGGCAGAAAGATATTCCCCACCTCATACACGCTCGATGTCTTCGTCAATGTCGATGGCGGAATTCCAGAAGAAATTGGGAGAAATTGAGAAACAAATTAATAATAACTCCGAAGAATTTGGAAGGCGATTAGCCGATCTGGAAGGTACAGTTGCAGGGCATTCCAACGACATCAAAAGGGTTCATGATACAACAAATCGAATAGAAAGACAAATGTGGCTAAATCATCACGAGGCCACAGAAAAACTGAACGAAGCAATGAACAAGATGACAGAGCATGGCGAAGCAATGAACAATATGACAGAACTCTTCAGTAAGCTAAATGATAAGATAGATAAGTTAACTCAGACATAATCCCCAACATCTCCTAACAGGGAACAAAATCAACAAAACAATTCCGCAGATTCAGGGAACTCCGGAGAGCATCAGGAAAAAACGGATTCCCCACATCATCAAGAAGACAGTAATGCAGATTTTCAAAATAAGCAACTTTGGAATGCATTCGCTAATCAATATCCCCTTCTTGTTCCACCATTATCATATCAGCGCAAAGCCAAGATCGACCTACCCAAATTTGATGGTAATGAAAAGAATAGCGTCGCATGGCTTAATAAAGCGGAAGAATATTTTGAGATTTATGACATCACTAGTAATGATGAAAAAATTAAACATGCTTCCATGAAAATGGAAGGAGAAGCATATAATTGGTATATGTGGTGGAAAAAGACGACGCTCGCTATCAGTTGGAGGAAATTTAAGGATGCGTTCTTCAAAAGGTTTCAAGGCATAAAAGAGGAAAAGTTCTTTTCAACGTTTATCAAATTACGCCAAAAAGGAGATGTGGATGAGTACACGCGAGAATGGGAGACTTTGGCAACACGAGTACCTGGATTGGCGGAATCTCGTCTAATCCAGTCTTACATCTCAGGACTTAAAGTCCACATACAAGAAGAGCTAGAACTACATGAAATCACGTCTGTAGAAGTAGCAAGGCAAAAAGCAAAGGCTGCTGAAAAGAAATTGGAAAGATTATCAAAACCAGAAAAAGTATATTCGAGACGACGGTTCCCTCAATCTGAAAATGTAGTTGACACAACATATGTCCCTGTCCATCCTCGTGAAGATGAAAAATCTAGTCTGGAAAAACAAAGAATACGAGAGGGCAAGTGCAAACGTTGCGGTGAAAACTGGGACCCTAAGCACAGATGTGCTAATGGAAAAGCAAAAAATCTATACCGTTGTGAAGCAACTAACGACACTAACAGTACTGATTCGTGTATAGAAGGATTAGAAGACAATTTAGAGTTCTCTCCAGAAGTGGAGGGCGAAACTATTCCACAAGTGTCCTTATCAGCTATGACAGGCATATTACAACCTCAAACCCTAAGGTTAAGAGGACATATTAAGAACAACAATGTAATGGTTCTAATAGACACAGGTAGCACGCACAATTTTCTAGATTCCACCATGGCCAAAAGACTTAACCTCTTTACTTTTCCCATGCCTAATATGAAGGTAATGGTGGCCGACGGTAAGAAGATTGAACAAGTAGGAAAATGCCATAAAGTCAAATTGCAGATTAAAGACTTTCATTTAGAATCTTCGTTCTACACCGTTCCATTACGAGGAGTAGATGTGGTCTTAGGAATTCAATGGCTACGAACTCTAGGTACTTATTCTGCCAACCATCAGAAGCAGTTTATAAGTTTTAAGTGGAAAGGGCAAAAATACAAGTTGTATGGATTCCAAGCCCCAGGAAATCAAGTCGTATCTACAGTACAATGTCAGCAGTTAGAAATGTTATCTTCAAAAAGGAGCCATGAAGAGTCTCCAGAAATCAAGACAGGATCCAACCCTGTCGATATCAGATATTTTCACTATCCAGATCAACAACATACTGAACTCGAGAATATGCTCCATGACCTTTTTAAAATATGGGAAGCAAGAGCTCGCCGCTCGCGGAAACCAGACATTCGTCAACGTTGTCCATCGATTACATATGCTTTGAGGACAAAGCATCTTTAAGAGAGGGGCAATGTTATGAATATTTTATTAATTTTATTAATTATTAGTTAGATATAGTTATATTAGGTTTTATTAACTGAAAGGGCATGATCAAAGATCATGCCTCTTCGCCAAGGGACACCTTGAGGCTATATTTAAAGCCTAGGCGATCCCTCATTGTAATCGTCTCTTATCTCATCTTTTCATCATTAATAATATATATTTATCAAGTTTACCAGAGTTTTTACACTCCAGTTTTGTCACAAACCTTAGATTTCATTAAAACTAAATCTTAGATATCACCAACTAACTCACGTTAGCATTCCAGTCATAGTGAAAGCACTTTACATCTAGGGTTTCATTATCATACCCTAGAATATTTTATCAATCTTTACTAGGGTTTTATTGTAAACCCTAGATACAAACTCTAATGTTAGATATACAACAACTCAACCAAGCTAGGTTTTTCAATCAAGCGAAAGTATATACACCTAGGGTTTCATTCGTAGGATTTTTACATTAACCATTACAAGGGTTTTGTCATAAACCCTAATTCAAACCCTAAAAATCTAGGGTTTCATCATATATTCTAGACATCAACAACAAACCTTAAAACGCCAGGGTTTCATCAAAACATCAACAAACCCTAAACATAAAAAAGGCTAGGGTTTTTATAGTGAACCCTAAAGGTTAAGGTTTTACCAAAGTTAACAAAGGACGACAAGGATTGATTCGAACTACAAATCAATTATCCTCAACAACATAAGAATCTTTATAGCGCAACCCTAGACAAGAAAATTAGTAATAAGCAAACTGATTGTACCTTTATGAAGAAGACCTGCTACGAGTCTTTATACATACATGGAGTTGTTTCTTTCACAAACCTTGTAGGGTTTCTTCTGCAACAAGGCTTCTTTTTATGATACAAATCTTTCATTTGAAGTCTCCTTTTGAATCTAGCCATAATCTTTAATACCTGCAAGCTTAGTCTTTCCAAGGAAAGGATAATAATCAAGTAACAATGGTGAAGCTAAATATACAGAAAATAAAAAATAATACTTAACTTTTATGAAAAATGTGGAAGCTACTTCTTGAAGGACTCCTCTTTGTATGAGATCAACATTTTTGCAACATTTACTTGACAAATACCACCAAAAGTATACAAGTACAAGTGTAGGATTACAAACTCCAAACCCTAAAATTCAATTCTATACTTACTAGGGATTGGACATCCTACAAACCCTAGATACCAAAATTAGGGTTCCTATGGTATAACAAAAGGAAACAAGGTTAGGATTTCTCAACTAGGGTTTACAAGAACTTGGATGCAAACAATTTTCAGTATTACAAACCCTAGAACCAAAAGAGCTTTCAAAAACCTTTAAGCAATTGTATGGATAAAGCAAGTATACTTACCTCAAGAATTGCTTACCTTAGTTCTTTGTGATCACAAGAAGTTTGCTGCAACTTTTTTCTCTAAGATGTCACGATTACTTCAAGGATGTTGAGGTAAAGGGACAAGCTAGTGCAAGATGATCAAGTTCTTCTCAGCGTTGTAAACTTCTTCCTTTCTTGAGATAAGCTTGCTCAATGAGTTCTTTTAATGATAGGCTATGTCTTGAGTTATTTCTTTGTTGTCTTTTTCAATGGGTCTTCAAACAACCAAGCAAAGATGCTTTTCATAACACCACTGCTCCTTTTCAACTTTAATGTAAGATGTAAGAGTTGCTACAGGTCCTCAAATATAATTCTCCTTTCATTGCTCTTGAAAATAAAGTTGGTCCCTTTGTGATTTTCAATATAACATCAAAAGGGTGTTAATTAGATTCTCTACACGAGTGGTATAGGTTTGAGATTAAAACCCTCTCGTTAGGGCTACTACAATTTTTGAAAATACACAAATACTGAGATTCCCTTTTGATCCTTTTAGGTCAGTTATTATGACACTGTGGAGGCTCGACCTTCTTTTATATATATGCATAAGTCATCTTTATTTCCTTTAGGGATCTTGGTACCTTTCAAAATTGGGGTGACTGTAGCTTTTAAAGTAATTCCTTTTAAATTGGTCTAGACAACTTCTATACAGTTCGATCCTGGATGTTTTCTTTGTTAATTGATATACACTTCAATCTTGTAATTTGGTCACCCTTGTAGCTCATGCATAAAACATTACATATTCAGATCTCTGTGGTAAATTTTATGCTCAAAACTTCTCGTTTCTTTTATACTAAACATTGATCTCTATCACAGTGTTTTCAACTATTGTCTAGGTTAGTAATTTAACGTTTTGAATGTCAAAAATAAAGGTTTCTTTGTCGCTATGCACTTCGGCCTTCAAGCTAAGAACAAGACATAGGGATAATAACATAAGGATATGCCCAAAAATTTATTACGAAGCTTGACACTGCTTCTTTATAGTTTGGCGTTAGGATTTAGATTTGGCAAACTGGATGATTGACTGATCTCGATTGTATCCTTGTTCCCACACTTCACTTTGGAACAACTGAGGTTTTGATGTTTTGATGTCTAGTTTTGCTGCGACTACTACTATTGAGGTTGCAGAGAAGTCCGAGGAGTCCTCAGACTCTGATCTATATGATGTTTATGTAGCTCATGTTGATGATCCCATGTGTAGTAGTGGTGATTAGTTTGATCATGATGAGGAGTGATCATGTTGATCACTGATATGTAGACTTGTAGTATGCCAGTGGCCCCATAGCTTGTAGCGTTATTTTTGTAATCGATAGGCCATTTTTTTTTTCGTACGAAAAGAAACTCATACTTCCATTCATATCTGAAAGAAAATACATTGTGCATATGCACACTAAACCTCTGCATTCACCAAGATCTGTCTACATCCATGACTGGCGATCATAGAAGTAGCAAAATTTACATTACATATGCTCTAAAGCATTCAAAAAAGAGCGGCTCAAAAGCCATAGAAAGACTAAAAAAACTAAAATAAGAGAATAGTAATACAAGACAAAGGAGAAGATCATGAGTTGTAGAAATCACTGATCTTCCCCTTCTTTGCTTTCTTTTTCTGGACTTGTTGCCATTCCCAAATTTTGGGGTCCATTCGATTAAGGCCATATTGTGCATGAAAGTCTCAAGAGGATGCTCTTTATCCGGATTAGAGCTTTCTGATACATGTACATGCTTCGTGCTCACTGTGCCATCCTCTTTGTGTTCTAGGTATATCTGATAATTTGACTCATGAATTGCTTCTGAGTCTATCCCACTCTGAAAAGGAGTAGCATTTTCATTCTTATCCTGGGTGCCCTCATTTTCTTTTGCTGAAGTCTTCATTCAGTCTTCTTCTTCATCTTCAGAGAGATTTGGGTTTGAAAACTGGCACCCCTTTGGCTTATGCGTATTTTTCTTCTTTTGATTCTTTTTACTATGTGGCCATGCGTTCTACAGATGCCTTGTATGAAAGTAGGAACGACATCTGAATGCCATGTTCTCATAGTCTAAAACTTGTGACCACTGAAAGTTGTTATGTTTCAATGTGTTAAAATTGGACAACTAGGTCCAAACTCTGGGTTGTGCTGCTCAGATGACGATCCCAATATTTTTATTGGATTCCTCTTTCGGAGAGGTGTAAGATTGATCTAAAGATCATCTCGATCGGATGAGCAGAACATGTACTTTGAATTTATTCCACTTATGTGCTAGGTCGGTCTGGAATAAAATATAGACTTAAATGTCTTAAAGGACGTGTCACACAACCCCAAAGATTCCTATATATTGGAGAGACTTAGAGTTCATTTGACACACATTGGTGTGGAGGAATTCTCTCTCTCTGGATAGCATTGGAGCTGTGATATATTTGGACTATTCTTTGTTTGGGTTGTTCTGGGTTATATGTGACATGCTTGGCTGAATGACCTGTTGGAGACTTTGCTGGTAGAAGCATCTTGCTGACCACCGTAACGCCACCATTCATCATCTCTGTTTTGGCTTGTCTTCTATCGATCTATTAGTATGTTCTATCTCCTTTAGTATTGTGTGCCCTAATCTGAAATGGCATAGAACATGTTCATAAATTAACATGGTATCATAGCTTGAGGGGAAGACAATGCCGTATTTGTGTTAAAGGAATTTCTCTTGTGCCCTAGATGCAACTACCACGGCAAGAAGAAGGAGCTCCATGGGTTTATTATCTGCTGTAATAAACGCTGAGCTTGCAAACTATTAGGTCGAGCCCTTGAAGGCTAGACGTTGCACTGTTTGGGCACTTTTTTCTTTGGGACTGAAGAATTTAGGCTGTTGTGTGCTAGGCCGCAGGCCATAGCACTACAGCAAGGCCTCCATGAAGCAAATCAAGAGCCTCCCTAAAAATGCCGCTGGCCTAGAGGCATCACCAAAATCCTGTCGCTGCAAAAGGAGGACAACCAACATAGCAAATAGGGCTATCTGAAGGCCGAAGGTTGAAACGTTAAGGTATGAAAGCTCGGATAGACTGTCGCAATCAGAAATTAAGGAAGCCACAAACTAAACAGGCTGCCGCAACTATTTGTGGTAGGCCGTAGGCCTAACCTCACCAACTGAAGGGTGCTGCTGCAACTAAGGGAGGATCTGCCCTAAAATTTGCAGCGTAAAGAGGTAGCCCCTCTATGGAAGGAAAGCTGCATCTCCTTAGGAAGAAATCTTCGTAGTTTTGGAGTTGGTAGGAAAGAGACGGTTAGGCAAGAGCAAGATTTGAAGCAACTGATTCAGTCATCACTGCAGAAGATTGTTGCCGCTGTACTGTGGTCTTTGTTGAGGAAAATTCTGTATTTGTGGGTGCAGAACACTTGGGAAAAGGCAACCACAACCTTTACAAAGCCTGTAGCAGAGGAGCGTAGGAAGATTGAGGGCTGTTCTATGCCCAGATCAACCGTAAAGAAGGTGAGGAGCAGGTGAAGGAAGGCCGCAACAAGTGAAGGGAAGCTGCTGTCATTTAAAGGCTGTTTGGGTGACATTCTAAGCGCTATTGCAGTGTGCAAGTGCCCTAACCAAGAACAACATACGACAACAATGTAAATATAAGAAGGGTCTGTAGTTCAATTTTTACATATAGCAAAGGTTCAACATTTAAATACCTTCGCTGGAGTTAATTGACAACAAAACTTTGGTTACTCGCTTCAATGTTTGCAAATATTATTCGTAAAAAGGTTGGTCACCTTAAGAGAGTTATGTTGATATGACTCTACTGTAGCCAACCGCCTGATGTATTTACACATACCCTAGCAATGTTAACTCAGTTCTCGGCTAAATGAAGGTACCATCGAACTCTCTATGGTTTACCAGGTGGCACTACAAATCGGTATGAGTAATAAATGCAAAGGAAGATCTGTGATACGACATACCAGGACTACGTCTTATAGAGTTGCCCGAAGCATAAAGAAAAGATGTGTGGATGCCTCTATAAAATAACAGCGTGAAGAAGTCTGAAAGAAGTGCAGATAAGGGTTGTGTACAACAGTGTTAAGGTGTTGGACAAGAAAGCATTAAAATGCAGATTAAAGGCTACCATCGGCAGTTAACGTCTGCCCAAAGGTAAGTTTGGATCTGCTCTATGTCATAATGCCCATTTCATGTTCTGTCTGGGATACAAAGGTAGCTGAAGCTACGATAGTCTGTGGAAGATTGTTGGAAGACTGTTTTCTAGGCAAGAAAACCATCATGACTAGGCCGCAGGCCTGTAGGTGCCATTTTGAAGGCCAAAATAAAATAGAGGTGCCTCCTCACATTACAAGGTCACCGGGGATGCAAGGGAAAGAAGTTGCATCATTTGAGGTATGTTTTGGGCAAGAAGGTTGGGTCGTGTGACTAAATCTTTGCCCATGATCATTCTTTAGAGACTGTCTCATACCTAGAACTTCAGCCCATTCATAAGGCACCTTGCCTTGCCTAGGCTGCAGTTTCAGAAGGCTGTCCAATGACTGGTTAAGTGGATGGTGCAGTCTGCAAAAGAACCTAACAGAAAACTACAACAGTGTACAACAGTTTCAGTGAAGCCTTTGAATTATTAGACAGTCCCTGCAAACCATCAGGGACAGAAAATAAATAAGATTTTCATTCAAAACGCTGAATGTAAAGATTCCGGGCACAGTTTATATGTTGTGCACTATGGTTAGAAATCAAGATGAGGCATGTTCATCGGTAATGAACAATATTGATTGATGTGCACTTATGACTGTGCACTTATGACCTTGCGAGATTTTCCTTTCTCAGGGAAAATACATTGTGAAGCTTCTGGAAAGATTTAGCATGATGGACTACAAGTCCGTGTTGACTCCGATGGAGCTCAACTTCAAGAAGTTGAGCGACAGTGTTGCTGGCCCGTGTTAGCAAATCCTACTGAGTATCGTCAACTCGTAGGGGCTCTGGTGTTTTTAGTGAACACTCGTTCGGACGTATGTTGTGTAGTGAACATTTTGAGTCAACACATGGTTGATCATAACATTCACTGGGTTGGTGCCATGAAACTCTTAAGATATCTCTGAGGCACGATAGACCATGGGCTGAGATACACTGCCGGAAGTATGACACACCATGGATATACTGATGCCGATTGGGCTGGCAGTGTGGTGGATCGTAAGAGCACATCTGGATGCTACTTCACAAGTAGATTTGCTTCGGGCAGGAAACGAAAGTCGATAGCCTTGAGCACCGCTGAGGTCGAATACATTGCAGCATGTATGACCCATTGTGAAGTCACTTGGTTGCGAAAGCTCTTCAGTGAGCTGTTCGAGCATGTGCTAGATGCCACCGTTATCTTTTGTGATAACTAGAGGGGGATTCATTTGTCATAGAATCCTGGGTTCCACGATTGATCCAAGCATGTTGATGGATGGTACCACTTTATCTGGGATATGGTATAGCGAGGCACCGTAAGGCTCGATCATATAGGAACTGATGAGCAAGTCGCGGATATTCTCACAATGCCCTTGGGAAAGGTCATGTTACTAACCTTCCGTGAGAATCTTGGAATCATGGAACAACCCTATTCTGAGGGTCCTGTTGGACGATGAGCTCTGGGATCTCCAAAGGGGTTTTGGTGATATCTTTGGTGCTATAAGCAACCACAGGGCTAGGCTTACCGAACCTAGTTGGTGTGCTTCTACCCCACCATGATGATATTGAGATGGTTCACCTCTCTTTGATTTGTGCCCGTATGCATCCTACCGATGGAGTTTCGGACTCATGGGAAGTACCTCTCATTTGGTCAATGAGGTGGGAAAAGCTAGAGACTAGTAGAAAAGACTGATGGACGCATCAGAGATTGCCGTACTCTCTATCTAGGATGGCACGTGTCCAACCACTTGATCTGGGATCAAGCCCAGGAGGCTCGACTCCAACTCACTGAACATACACTTTCTGGAGTCCCAGTGAGAAGTTTCAGACCAACTCACTTCTTAAAGAAGAAACCAACTTCAGGTTGGCAGAGACTCTTTGAACTCTAGAGGTTTCTACCTTAATAATCACACTGTGAGCAGATGTCTTTGGTGATCCACCTACTTCTACTTCAAATAAAGAGGCCAAAGCAGCAAGCATGCGGATGATGCACGATGTTTGATTGCACTGGGAACTGGTTCTCCCCCCTGTTGAGAGTGGCTTGTTAAAATTGGACAACTTAGGTCCAAACTCCAAGAAGGTTTCAGATGACATCCCAATATTTTGAGATTTCCTCTTCGAGAGTAAGATAGATCTAAAGACTGATCTCATTCTGATGAGTTAACATGTACTTTAATCTCTGACACTAGGCAGTTAGGCTAACTGAATAAAATAGGACTAAATCTCTTAAAGGATGCACACATGGACCCCCAAAGATTCCTATATATTGGAGAGACTTAGAGTTCATTTGACACACATTGTGTGGAGGAATTCTCTCTCTCTCTGGATGGCGTTGGAGCTGCGTATCTATGGACTATTCTTTGTTTGGGTTGTTCTGGGGTTATGTGTGACACGCTTGGCTGAATGACCTGTTGGAGACTTTGCTGGTAGAAGCATCCTGCTGACCGCCGTAACGCCACATTCATCATCTCTGTTTTGGCTTGTCTTCTATCGATCTATTAGTATGTTCTATCTCCTTCAGTATTGTGTGCCCTAATCTGAAATGGCATAGAACATGATCAGAAATTTACGCAATGTGATATGGTCTGGTAAACCTTTGCTTATGTCTATCTCCCCACGGATTCTAGCAAAAATAAAAATGCTTTTCTCTTTTCTTTCCATGTCCTTTTTTTTGAATTTGCCCAAGGTATTACCAATACCTTCTAGGACTCGAGGATGCCAAAAGTGAAGTGGTAGATTTGGGAGTCTCACCCATACCGGTAGTGTTTTGACTGCCATATTTGTGGCATCGATTTCTGGAAACCATGGAGTAATAAAGAGCCCCGCTCTTCCCTAGAACCATGGCCCTTCGTTTAGTGCAAAATCTACATCCTTTTGTGTATTAAATTGCACAATAAAAAAACCTTTAGAGCATATATATAAATCATAATTGGGTGTCCAGGTGGAAAAACCATTGGTGTGAGGCTTTTGCTTTGGGCCAGAACCCATTAAATCTACAGATAACCGCCTTGGATTGAAGAGCTGTGGAAAGTGTATTTACCTCTGGAGGGTTAACTTCCATGGCTGGGGGATTCTCCATTTGATCAACAATGTAGGGGCCTGGTTCACTTTGTGTCTGATCTATTGTAGAAGAAGACGTCCCTTTGAATGCATCTTTGAATGTGGTCGATTTTCCATTTGTATTCCCATGTCCTGAGGCTCCAACTTCTGAAGTACCTCCTCTCAGCCTGGAGTTCAGAATTAGTGGAGTTCTTTAATGTTGTTGTCCTGGATCTGGAAGGAATCGCTAAGTACCTTCCCTTAGAATTGTAGACTCTGATAGTTTATAGGAATCCTGTCGATTTTTTCAATGGACTGCTTTAAATAGGAAACATAACAGAGCTTCCTGTACTTATAGTGTAGGACATCCCAATCAAACCCTTGATAAAGATTTGGAATCTTTTCAGCACCATCACATCCATGGACACAAGCTGGGCAGACCCCATATGGCAGACCAATGCTCTCGGTGGGGAAAAACTCCATTTGGGCACAATGTTTGGACCCGCAGACAACTCTAACGCCCATAGGATAGAACGAATCTGGCACTTTGAGTTTGCGGTCATGTGCATCTTAATCGCCGCAGGCATCCGGACACGCTAAAAATAACATTCATTAAACAATGTAAATGCATGGAAAAGGGAAACAAACCCTTTAGGTGAGACAAAGTCTGATAAGTAGTGTGGCCAAAGTCTCTGATCAGAAGCAAAGTTCTGATAACAAATGTGACACCCAATATCGTTCACCAATTAAATATTTAAAGTACTTGGAAAATAAAGAACCCCATTTAGAGTAAAAATAAGATATATTCAATAAAATATATGAGAAAATGATATGATTGGATTACACATGAGGGCCCTGTATACGTAAGAAGGGATAAAGAATTTTCAGACTCGGGGAAGTGACTTTCAGAGCTCTGGCGATTTTCTGCTACCCTTTCCGCTTGGTAGTTTTCTTAGGGTTCGTCTATCAGGGGGTCCGTCGGCTGGAACCCTAGCCACCATGGCCCCCTCTTCCTCTTTGCGGCCGACGCACTGGTTCAAGGGTGCCTTCCCAGGTGCGTTTGCTTCTTTTGCTCGCCACTGCCGTTGGTGGGCCGTTGCTCTACCTTTCCCTGTTTCTGTAATTTGGTGTGGTTCTGTATTGGGGGATCTGTGGGCCGGTATGCTGCCTGTTTCAGTTGCTTATGGGGAGTTTGAGGGAACAGGTTCATGTGGCAGCTTCCACTGCTTTAGTACCTGGTTTGTGCCTCTTCATGCTGTGGCTTTCTGTTGCAGCTGCTCGTTCGCTGACAGTTTCCTCTGGTGCTGTCTCCCGCCTGCGTTTTTTGTCGTGGGTTTTTGTCTGGGTGTCTACTTGATCGTGTTTTGGAGGCCTGCTCTGGGCCTGTTTTGTTGGGGCTAACTGGGTGGCCTGTGCCCAGATTCTTGGCTAATTTCTTGGCCAGCATTTTTGCCTGTGTTTTCTGACTTATTTTTTCTGTACTCTTTAGGGTTTTACTTGGTTTTTGTTGGTGCGCCCTTTGGGGCTTCTTGGCGGGCCTGCGTGCTCTGCTCACTCGTTGGCCTTAAAGGCCATTTTTATAATTAGCCATGAGGCATTGTATACTTGAATGCGATCAACACATGCAAAATGTAATTTTGGTTCTTCTTCCATATGAAAAAAAATTACGGTTTATTTTCTCCGGAAAAAAATATATACGTAAGAGGGAGTGCCCTTTAATTAAGAGCATGTCCTTTCATTAGGATGTGTCTCTTCACTAATTATTAATTAATAATTATTATTTACTGATATTTGCCAAAGAGCGAGAATGCATTAAACTCTGACTGAGATTGCAACTCACCTTGTCCCGAGTGAAATAAAACCCCTCATCAGATGCTAGTTTTCCCACTTGGGTTTTCAGGGTAAATATTGTGTCCTGAATTGCTCTGACATTGTTGTGTGATGCTTGTATAATGGCATTGTATCTTTGAGCTGTGTTTAAAGAATTGTCATGATAAATTCTAGATGATTGTGATGCTAATTTCAGTTAGAGTTAATTCTGATCCATCGTTCTGCTAATCTCAACAGAAAAATAGCTCTGACAGTCCTAAGGGTGTCCATGAGATCAATGGATGTATTACTATCACTGTTACAATCTCCCAAGTAGTTTCTATTCTTACTATTTGATAAATAGCAACCATTTCCTTTTTATGGAGGTCGTTGACACATCACTGTACACATTCATTATGAGACTACCTGCTGCTTGTTGAATTTGATTTTGGTTGCTTATAGGTTAATTGAGTAGATAAAATACTTACCCTGGTCTCTCATACTCAATTGATCTTTGTACCACAATAATTTACAACCCAACATGCTCTGACAATTTGTCGGTGTGAGTGGGCTGGTGAACGGAGCGCTGCAAAGGGGATTTGCGTTTCATGATCTCCAGCAGATTCCTTTGTCACAATTGGACCTTTTGCTGATGTAATCTTTAATCTGTTAATAAATTAATGTTAAAATCACTCAGGGGTCGTGCTAACATGTTGTTGGGTATGGGCGTCGTGTTCCTGGTCCTGTCAATGTTATAGCTGTTGATGTTATGTTATGGGAGTGTTTTAACACAACTGTTGGGTTATATTATCTTTACAAGCAACATGGTCAAGGAGAGGACAATCCAGCCATATCCTTTGGCTTGTCCTAGTTAAAGAATGATCAAGAAGACATATGAAACATAAAAGGGTTCATTACATAGTCGGTTTTCATCTAATTTAAATATGTACATACAAAAATGAATCAATTTGTGGCAGGACAAAAGCTACTCCAATTGATGGACAAGAAATAGAGTTGAGGTTTCTATTTGCAAGGACAACAGTTCACTTTATTAAGCCTAAGCATTTGTAGGGACAACAATTCAATTTATTAAGCCTTCAGATGACCCATATTGGTGAAATGGACAGGACATGGGGCCTGCTATTTATGTATCAATACCCCCTTCAGTCACATCTTGGCCTTTAGAATTCTAGCTGCAGAGCTGAGATGGTACCTTTTCTTCTTGTTGGGCAGATATTCCTCATCTGATAAATTTGTTGTTGTGTTAGTCCCTGCTTTAGACACCAAACTACCAACCCTCCTAGAGTCTTGGAATATCAATCTTTGGGCTTTGGGTAGGGTCATAGCGATCCTTTTCCTCGTGCACCCTTTTCTAGTGATTTTGAGAATAGGGTCAGATCCTAGTTGTTTCCCTATCAAGTCCTTAGAGACTTCATCTTCCTTTTGCTTCTTTGGTACAAGTCGGTTTTTTTTAGTTGTACTTTGTGAACAACAGATTCTTCCTTGCATTTCTTTGGAATTGATTGTTTCCACCCCTTGTGTATGAGTACCTTTTTCATCTCTTGTCCAAGATTAAATCCCTGTGCCCTTTGACTTTTCTTTTCCATAACACAATGTTTTTGATGAAAAAGTCGATCGGAGTTTTAATCACCTCCCTCAATTAGTATCCCTTTCTGTTTGGTCATTGATGGACCAGTCATTGCTCCAACACTTTTTTTCTTGGCAATACCAGGGTCATCCTCGGCCTCCTAGAATGTCACAATCATTAATTTTTTTTTTGGCATTTCCTTACTAGGTGTCCATATTCCCTATAAATGATGCACCTGAAAGGGATTTGAACGTAATCTATCTGTTGCTGCTAAACACATCTCCAATCTCAATGTCTATAACATTAGGTGGTGCATCTTTTAGATTTAGTTGCACAAAAATATTTTTAATTGAAGTTATATCTTTGTTTGGGGTTTTTAATCTGTTAATAAGCTTGCATAGACGATTTCCTATCACCTTTAAACATCTTTCTTGTCATAAATATAAGTGCATGTAAGGTAGTTTTAACTTTTATCTAAAGAGGCTTCACAAATTTTTCTCACAAGATCAAAGGAAGGATGCCATTTCTTTAGGGATAAGATAGCACTATCTCAGTACCAATGATCTTTTCCAATTAAGTCTCTATCCCTTCCTTTTCTAAAAATGAAGTCGAGCCAACTTTTAGCTGGAATGTGAAAGATAGGTGCATACACTTCTTGTTGCTTCCATACTTTTTTCACCCATACAAAGATGGTTTTGTTTGATACAATGTTGCACGAAGCGGGGACATTTTTGGGAAGTGAGGCGTTGGAAGCATCATTTTCCAAAAATCTAGGAAGCGAAGCATCTAATATATATATAATGTTTTTTTGCATTTATATTAAAAAAACATCCAAAATACCAAATTAGTTGTAGAAGATATGAAAACATGCATATTTGTACATAAATCAAGATAGATATGACATCCATTGTACATCAATGATTAATTATTCGAGCATCAACCATCTAGGTGCGTCAACCATCTAGAATCTAGGTTTTTCTCCTCTTGTCTAGTCGTTGCCTCTACATCGATTGTCTAGGGATATTAGACAACATTGCCAAATTTTGATCGAACTACCTAGTCCAAAGCCTTAAAATATGGTAGAAAAAGCTTAACATGCTTTATCAATGATTTTGACTTGATTGAAAGGTATTTTTTTGCTAAGGTCATGACAAAGGAGTTCAACAATTAACACCACCAAAACTAGGGTACATATAGCGCTTGGTGCTCTTGATTAAATGCCAATCACATACCCTCATACATGATATAATCTAATGAAATGCCACAATCACATTGATCTTAAATTTCCGAAAACTGTGAAGTTTATTGAATTTTGAATAGGATATGAAATTCTATTTTCTCCATATGGAGTCTGATGAGGCTGAAATCACTCTCAAACATCTTGAGTCATTTCATGATAATGTTAAAAATTTAAGGATTAAAATGAAACATAAAGGAGAATGTATTCTTAAACATTGTCATGAGGGAGCATATAGGAAGCATCTAAGGAGCATTAAGGGAGCACCTTAGGAGTGTCCATGAAGCCCCAACCCAACATAAGCTAAAGAAAAAAAAAATAGAAATCGAGCCCTCTCGGAGCTGCCCGTTTCCCTCCAGATCCACTCACAATCCACATGTATCCGTCCCTGAACCTCCATAGATCCGCAACGGATCGGGAATCCGGAACCGCTGATCAGGCTCGTGTGGTTCGGAGTTTCCAAGAATCACCTCAAAATGAGGAAACTGCGGATCTGATTTTAGGATTCGTGGTTCCGCTGGAGGATCAGCCGCACATTCGTACAGGACGAGGTTCCAACCTTAGATACTCAAGGGGGGGGGGGGGGGAGGATCCTGCAACAATTGGTCTGATATAGTTTTTCCATGGAGTTTTCCAGTTAGGGTTCTCTCCACGTAGAACCTTGGCTAGTTAATAACTTAATTGTCACTTCCTCTCCTATAACTAATCTCATTTTTCTTTCAAGTTTCAACAATTTAAAACAAATTTTGTTTTCCCTCTTTGTTTTGATATCTATGTTGCAGGAAACGTTGGGCAGGAGGTTGTTTCCATTAAAAAACGAAACTAAAACTCGGACGCATATGCTACTGCCTTGAAACGTGTTTTAGGCCATACTAGCACATTTCATGAGGCTGAAACATGGCCCAGTACGACTTGAAATGTGTTTCAAGGCCATACGACCGTGTTTTCAGAAAAATTACCTTTTTTTTCTGCGTTTTTGTTTTTGTTTTTTCATTTTTATTTTTTTATTTGGCGATTAAAATATTGTGTGGATATTTCTAGATGGCTCTCGCAAGTTATAAAAAGACTCTTGCCTCATTCCCTCATCACACGAATTGAGCAAGTCATTTCACTGGGAAAGGGGCGATTTTAGCAAGGAGAAAAGAGGAAGAGAGCAATGGTTTCAACTAGGGTGTTTTCAACAGTGAGCAAAAGAGATTTCAACAACAAGAAAAAAGAGAATAACATGTGGATCCAAAAATTCCTGATTTGGAGCTCTCTCTTGCTGCCCTGAATATTGAGGACCGGGAGCCTAGAAGTGGAGTTGGCCAATCATCTTCTTCAACTCCACCATCCACTGTTGAGCATGCTTCTTCTATTTTTGACGAGGATTATGATGATGAGGATGAAGATTGAAGACTACTAGTCTTGACTCTTTAGTCCTTATAGTACTTGCAGCCTCATATATATAATAAAGGCTGATTTTGGATATATTTTTATAATAAACCTCATTTATCAAGGCTGTTTTTGGATATTGCTGCTTTCAATCATTCCTGAGTAAATATGATGTTAGTATGTTTCATTATCATGTGACATGTATAATTGATAGACTTATAGTTTATGCATTGACATTGGACAATTTAATCATATCGTAATAATGTATCTTGTATGCTTTATGATTGCACGTAAAATTTCTTAAATGTCCTAACATATATATATATATATATATATATATATATATATATATATATATATATCGTATCAAAGCTTCCAAAATCTTGGGTCTGTGTGGGTTATGTTTCACTCCAGACCTGCTGAAACTCGTAACCATTTCCCGATATCGTGCAACTTAGTTTGATATCCTCAATAGGTTGCCTCTTCCTTCTTAATATGTTTCATATGAAGTCATTAAAGTCATTACCTACTTGTTCATCCATTGATGACTTTCTAGGCCTTTGTACTAAGAAATCACTCGAGGTTTCATAGAAAGGATTACCATGTGGATCTAGTGCACTTCACTCTTGCTCCTTTGAAACCTCAAGAGTAGGTTGATTTTTACTTGAGTCACACACTTGATTCCCCCAGACTTGAAGGTTCTTATCCTAGAAGGAACTTGTTGAGACATCTGAGATTTATGACCCATGAAAGGAAGGGATTTCTCTAAATTTGTGAGTTGAACTCTCACTCTTGATTATGCATTCTGTCAGGTCTTGAGAAATTACCTGCTTGCAATGAGTCTAATGATTACTAGAGTCAGCTATGATGTTTGGGGGCATCCCTAATCTTTGAGTGAATTCATGCTTTGGAGGAGTCCTTTGTTTGAAAATGTTTTTTCCTCTGATCTCTCCAATGTGACAAGGTTGATTCGATAGGGTTGCCAAACTTTGGGCTTTAGACTTTGGTTAAGTGATATTTGAGCCCTTTCTGAGTCTTCCCAACCATCCTCCCGTTTGGTGTGGGTCTAGCCTTGGGACTTTCGAAAGATCTGTCCCCCTTGTTGTCTTATGGCGCCATTGATCCTTGCTTTCATTTGTGAAGAATTTCTTGCGAGACAAAGATAGAGTCCCCCAACAAGGCTTTGGATGGATCAAAGGAATAATCTACCAACTTCAAATATATGCTTATTTTTCACTTGTTAATTCTGGGGCTAGTTCAAAGCCAACCTACTAGGACAACTGATCCCGAATAATGGCTAGAGGATCATAATAATTCTGCCCTTCTAGAGATCCTTTGTCCCTAGAAGTATAAGATGAGACCCATTTGCATGATCTTAGTAAGTTGGCATTGGATTATTGTAGAAGTGAAACCTTATATTGGCTACAGGGTGATAATAATTTAGAGATAAAATTAGTATATTTTAGGTGAGCTGATTTTGGGTGGACGCTTATCCTCAACATCCAATTTAGAATAAATTTATACTATATATCTGTGTTCTTATGAAGATATGAAATTAAGAATTTAGTGTAAAATCATTTTTCTTCTTATGTTTCTCTTAAAAACCAACTAAACCTGGGTATCATGCGATAACCCTTCGTCCTTTGGGTATCCTTTTGACAGAATAGTTATGTTATGCAAACAGTAAGATGGTAGGTTCAAAAACTAAACCCCTTCCATTCATGGATTTTACCAATCCCCAGCCCTAGCGGAGCAGCCAAAGACATATCCAGAGCTTCTTTTCTTTGACCTATGATGTTAGGAGCATCCCTCGGTCCTACATCCCCGCAGGATCATGCAGCCAGACTTCTCGTTAGATTCAGAGGATTCCGACAGCAAGCCAGCGCCACTGTTTCCCACCTTGTCATCGGCTATCAGACTTGGGCATTCTTGACATATCAACCTCCAACTTGGAAATCATTATTAAAAGTATCCTATGCCTTTTCAGAAGTTGACTTTATTTATTAATTAATAAAGTGATCAATTTTTTTATCAAAATGGCTTTTAATTAATAAAGTGACTAAAGTGAGTCACTTAATAATTTAATTAAAAGAGAGCCATTGATCTCACGGTTGGATCTCAACTGTTGAAGATTAGGTTTTTGGCTTATGTCAAAGATGTAAAAGAAAGAGAGGGCAAAGGAAAAATATACACAAAGCATTCATTTCACAAGTCACGTGAGTGAAGGAGAAAATCAGTGATCTGATTTTCAGCCATTGGTGTGGATTTCAGCAGTAGTTCAACAAGGAGAAGGCAACCAGTCTTCAACAAGGAAAAGAGCAGCCATAGAGACTAGCAGAGCAGGCTGTACAGCCGTTCACATGGATTCCATATAACAGTACGGATTCAGTACAAGTATACGAGTTGGAGGGCAGGTTGCCTTGATTTCAGTGTAGACAGAAATTTTGAGGTTTACTGTTCGTTTGATTAATTTCTCAGAGCGATTTTCCCTGTAAGGGAGCTCTTGTAACTTGTATGTTCTTAATATAATTTTTAAATGATGAACCGATCTAGAAGAGCAGAAATAAAATGTGCAGTGTGTGATTGCTTTTCTTGTTTTCCACTGCATGCAAGAGTTTATAATTCTAACAAGGAACTAGATCTGATCTATTTGCTCAGATAGCTAGTTTTAGGATAATTTAATAAGCCCTTGACTTATTCACTTAGCCTTCTACATGATCTGGACCGTTATGTACATGTTTATGAAGCTGTCCTATTAATGTATCCTTCTTTACTTCATTTTATCCTAGATTTGGCTTTGGCTTTGGCTTTGCGTTTGCACTCCCACATTGTACTCGTACTGGTTGTATCCTTTCAGTCCCATTGACCTAATTATGGTCATTCATTGGACATTAATAAATTATCTTATCTTATCAGTGATACTCGCGTGATTCTGATAAACAACTCAAGGTTTGATGGGAAATCAGTATATGTTCATTACATAAGGATAACAACTTAACAATGTATAACATGGCCACATTCTCTATTCAGGGAATTTAATAGCATAGCTAAATCATTATATTATATGCCGCTTTGGAACTGCCTGGAAACATAACCTAACCCCGGGGATTCTTCCTATACATAGATGAAACAATTTAAGATCAGAATTCACTCATAAAACAACCCTGATAATGCTTGATGACTATGAAGATAGTTGTACCTTCATAGTATGCTTTTTCAAATTTCAGAGCTGTCCAAAGCCATGAGAAAAGAACCACTGGCTAAATGATTGGCTATTTACAGTCCAGGACAGTATTAAATACCCTGGAAGAAGAATATTGGTTACTCTTAAGCCCAATGAGTTACCTCTAAGAGTTGGGTGGCTTTTTGGGTCTGTAAAAACAATATCTTTGCATCTATATCAATGCAGTCTCTTCTCCAGCAACATGGTTGTTCTCTGGCAGAATACAGCATTTAAGTGTTGTCATTACACCAGAGCAGTGGAAATTGTGAACCATGATAATCAAGACAGTCACAGTGCATTGTGAAAGGTGCATATACTCATCTTGGTTGCTTAAACCTGACTGCATCTTCACTTGATTAGTCGTACCTTCATCCTCATGAAGGTAGATGCCTTGTCATCTTTGTTTGCCATATTTCTTATTCTGATTGGAGACACCTTCGGCATGGTTCTGTAAATTCTGATCAAATGAAACACTTTCAAATAGTCATCTTCGTTTGCTATATTTCCTATTCTGATTGGAGGTGCCTTTAGCATTCTTCTGCAAATTCAGATTGAATGAAACCTAAGTTGCATGATACAGGGAAACAGGTGCGCATTTGGAAATGGGAAACACAATATATGTATCTGTGTGTGTGTACACTTACACACACAGCGTGCTATTTTATAAATAGCACATCATAATTTAACTTGGAAAGTAAGCATTATAAATAAATGAGCAAGAACATTTAAATGACAATCATAAATGTCAAACAATTCTCCACCATCACTTATATTGGGATCCTCATTATTAATATCACCCTTTGCCTCTATCTCAATCTTCCATAGACATCAGTCAACACTACTCAATTTTGATGAAACCACCTAATCCAAGCTTTAAAATATGGTAGAAAATACGTAACATGCGTAATCAATGATTTTGGCTTGAGTGAAGGATACATTTTTGCAAAGGTCACGACAGAGGATTCGAACGATATATCACCAACATCAAGGTACATAAAGGGTTTGGTGCTCTTGATTAAATTCCAATGGCATACCCTCATACGTGATGGAATGTAATGAAAATGTTGCAATCCTACCAATCCTGAAATCCTGAATATTGTTAAGTCAGTTGAATTTTAAATGGGATATGAAATTCTACCTTCTCGACATGAAATCCGATGAGGTTGGAACCACTCCCAAACATTCTGAAACAACTAATGGTAATGTTAAAAATTTAAGTAAAAGGGTCACCATTTACATTAAGATTTTACTATCACCATTAACTCCTAGCATTTTTGGTGCAAATTGACGGTGAGAACCTCTTTTAAAGAAAATTTTCCAGTCTTAGAGGCTTCTAGGAGTCTTAGTAATTCATAATCAATCTCTAATTAGGCATTAAATCCAGATATCTGTGTCCCAACAATCAAATTAAAGCAAAATCAAACAAAGTTTATTTTGGAAACATGCTTTACGGACACTGAAATGCATTTCAGTCCATATGACTTGTGTTTCCCACAAGTGAAAAGCATTTCAAGCACGTTTCAGCATTTCGGTATGAAAATGTGACTGATACGAGGGGTGGCATGTTTCCTGCAGCATAGAATTAAATACTTCCGACTGAGCTTGTATGTTTGCCAAGATCAACATACCGATATCTTAGGTTAATCTCTTCATTTTTTATTAACATATACTTTGGTTTTATCCCAAAATAGACATAATTTCATGTCATTGTCTCTTCATGACTTATGACAATGTCCATTTGTGGTTTTGGGAATATTTGGAAGGTTATCAATACAATTGGCATCTAAATTCTTGATGTTATTTCCAAGAGCGTGTAGCAACACAAACAAGCCATCTTGGTCTTTGGCCATTTCCTTAACTGGGATTGTGTTCATTATCCAGTCTGTATTATAGAAGCTTTCATGACTTGCCAGACCTTACACGGTTTTCCCACGTCGAATACATTGTGTGGGGGACAAGTTTGGAAATTCTTAGGCTTTATGTAGTCATCCTCACTAGGAGGCCATGCTGAATAGCCTTTCTTTCTCAGGGATTTATTCAGTATATTGCTTTGGAGGCCATATTCGCTTAGGTAAACTGTACTCTTGTAGTAACATAAACATTGATTCAAAATATGATGCATGGCAACTGTCATTTTTTTTTGGCTTGATGCATTTACTCGGGAAACCCACCAGGTATTTTAGCTCATTCCGAGGGTGGTACCCAGGGTAAGCCTGATTTTTCCAGGCTCAAAGCAAGGTCAACAGTGTGTAATTGACTCACTAAGAGAACAAGCATGTCACAAAGTGTGATTCAAACCCAAGTGAAGGAAGAGAAAAACTTTCCTCTCCGCCACTTGAGCTACAATAATTTGATAATGGCAACTGTCAGTTGTGTTACATAACATACTTATTAAAACTATCTCGTGACTTTCATGCATAGGTTGGTGTTAGATTCACAGTATCCCACATATGAGCACCTTTCACTTGTGATTGAAGAAATACTTTTTTTTTATTATCTCTCGTAAATATTAAATCATTTTGAACTCTATCTATTTATTTTGTCATTGAATTACTGTTGCTATATCTACAGGTTCAAAAGATACAACTTCTGACATCAAATATTGGAGTAACTTACAGGTGTACGTTTAACTCAGTTTCTTAACATTTATCGTTATACCGTATATCCCAATTTTCCTTTGATTCAGTCGATTTTCTAATGGGTTTGTTTTACTTGTTTTGTATCCTAAATAAACTTGAGATTATGTTTTAAATGAATTGTGAAATGGATGTTAAGAAGATTTTATCTGTATCCTGCAATTTGTTTCAATATACCTTTCCCATTTCTAATCGAATATTTGGGTAAATTTTGGGTTTGGATGAAGAGTTTCATCATACATAAGATGGGTTTGAATGACGAGTTCTATCATACTTGCATATTGGTACATTTCTGTGATGGAATACCTGGTTTAAGGATAATAGTAGCAAAAGGTCCAAAATTCATCAGGCAGAGTTGTGGGATTTGGGATATAAAGAATTCATGTAAATTTTTTTTACACCATTAATGCTATATTAAAACCATATAGGAATTTTAGGAAATGGCCAAAAGCAATCAATAGGATTGGAAGGTACAACATGTATTATAGAGCAATAGGGTGTGCAAGACATTTTAAAGCTAATCTATATCTTTTTCTTTTGATGAATTAATGCTGCATTTGAAACTTGTCAAAGTTGGCGAACTTATGCCTGTTGAGGTTTAAACTTGGGTCAGTGGTGTGGCGATGCCCCATCTCAACTGCTAGACCACAACCAAACAAACCATAATGTTATGGCTTGAATCTATCTAATAGGAAAGAAAACACATATATAAAAATTATTGTAATAATTTTTAGGCATGTACCAATGAATGTTCTTATCATCATTGTCAACAACTATACCATTGTCCAGGTTTGTTGGAAAGTGTTGTCTAGAGATGATGCGTTTTTATTGCCCAATGTTGGGTGGTAATTTGGTAAGATCTGTTGAGAGAATGAAATGTTTCAAGTTAAAGGCATATTAATTTTCACATTTATTTAAGATGACTAATTTCAATGTCATATTCCTTGAGTACTTATACGACTTTGAAAATGAGTGGGTTGTTTGGTGTAGAGGACAATTTTGTGAAAGAAATCTAATAGTTTCTGGTAAATTAAATTGAATAGTTGAACTCTTTGTTTTGCTAAGGAGTTGAAATGTGCAAGTTAAAATCATATTAAATTTCACATTTACTAAAATAACTAATTTCAATGATCATAGACCTTGAGTACTTATATGACCTTGAAAATCAATGGGTTGTTTGGTAATTCGGTGAGATCCGTTGAGAGAATGAAATGTTTCAAGTTAAAGTCATATTAAATTTCACATTTATTTAAGATGACTAATTTCAATGCTCATATTCCTTGAGTACTTATACAAATTTGAAAATGAGTGGGTTGTTTGGTGTAGAGGACAATTTTGTGAAAGAAATCTAATAGTTTTTGGTAAATTAAATTGAACAGTTGAACTCTTTGTTTTGCTAAGGAGTTGAAATGTGCAAGTTAAAATCATATTAAATTTCACATTTACTAAAATAACTAATTTCAATGCTCATATGCCTTGAGTGCTTATATGACCTTGAAAATCAATGAGTTGTTTGGCCCAAGGACAATTTTGTGAAAGAGATCTAATAGTTTTTGGTAAATTAAACCAAGGAGTTGACTCTTTGTTTTGCTAGTTTCTAGGGATATGGGTGGATGTGTTCTAGGGGCGGTTGGAGGAATCCCCCAAATTTGAAGGTATGACACAATAGACAACAATATTGATGACATACAGGATGCCCAATTATGAGACAAATAAGAAAATATTACATAATAGTAAATAAAAATAAATACAATGAAACTCCTAATTAGAATGTTTGGAATTCAAGTAGGTGAATGGTTGTTTTTTTCAGGAGTGATGAAAATACAAGGATGATTTCATACATCATGTGACATGATATAATATGAATATACTCTATAGTTGTTGAGATCATAAATACACTTAGGTGGATTGTTGCTCATTAAGATCACCCACCCAGTTGACATCAGAAAAGGCAGGAATACATGTACAACACTTAATCTAGATGACAAGAATATGTTCGTATACAATGACTTCATCATGATAATTTAACCATATCCAAGGGAGATCCACCACAAGTAGAGCGAAATAGTGTAGGTGCCCTTAGGAAAAGGAATGCATGAATTCACTTGAATAAGATGATATAAAATAGAGGTTGAGTTGTGTATATATACACAAAACTCAAGTGAGGTCTCCCTTAAAGAGGGGTTTATAGGCCCACAAAACTAAGGGTACACATCCCCACCATAGAACACAATGAAATACAATAAATGGATTTAACTACATAAATGTTGGCCCATTAGGGACCTCATTTACCCACATAGTGGATTGGTATGTGGTCAGAAGTGAAGATTATGTTAAATTCACAAAAATAATTCAGAATTAAATAAACGTGAATTATATATTACTCACAAGATGTACATATTAATACAATTCACGGACCCTTGGTTTAATATTCCAAGAGGTCTCTTGGTGTTCACTTGAGGTGTTTCGACTTCCTGTCAAGTCGATAAACCATCACATAACACCAAAGGATTATGTTTCCAACATTGTCCCCTGAATTCAAAGGGGTGTACATGAGTCCAAGAAGAGAGTTGAAACACAAAAGTGGATGACAACGAATGGTTGGATGTGGTCATTGAAATGTTGGTTTAAGGATGACCACAAACCAAATGAGGTAGAAGAACCCAGAGTTTCTATCAATGGTGGTTTAAGGCTGACCTCCAACTTTGGAACTTGGCTTGAAGCAATTCTTGGAACAATTTTGAATCTGGTTAGAAGCTCAAGTATTTTGTGAAGAGGAAGTGCTCCTTGATGATGGTTTGAAGATTATGACAAACTGATATAGCAGAACTTGAAGTCTTTTGCCGGTGGTGGTTTAATGTTGGCTACCAACCAAGTAATGCTTATGGAACATGAATTTGTCTTTGGCACTAGCTGACTCTAGCTGCAGGCTTTGGTGTAGGTCGTGGGTTAGGTTCGCTCGATATTTCTTTGAAGCTAGTAATTGACCATTAATTCCCCCCTGTTAGATACAAGGTGAGAAGATGAATCTATCTCCACTGCAAGACGTCTCAACACTTGAGATTGAACTCTGAGGTATGACCAATATATCTTCTTGGTGTTAAAATTTGGGTACCAGAGGACAAGTCGTTCCTTAAGGCTTTGATCTTTGGCCTAGGGAAAAGTGTCCAAAAGAATTTAACTTTTTCTCCTAAAGTGACTTTAATAAAGTCAATGTGAAATTAGAAATTAAAAAGTGACTTTAAGTGATAAAGTTACTAAGTCTAATTTTAAAGTGACTTTAATAAAGTCAATGTGAAATTAGAAAGTAAAAAGTGACTTTGGAAATAAATGACAAAGAGGGTCTTTATTAAAGTGGGGTGAATTAAAAAATAGAAAGTGAGATTTAAATGCACATTTAATCTTAGCCCTAGATCTAAAGCTATCTCAGCCATTGGATTTAGGGATTCCCCAAAGGTCACTTAGGGTTAGGTTAAAGTAGGAAAAGAGGGAAAAGATCATTCAGTATTTCATGAGCAAATTGAGAGAAGGAGGAGAAGAGAGCAAGGAGATTTCTGAGTAGTGAGGTGAAGGAGAGCAGAACCTTGGCACACATACTAAGGCAACATTTCAGCAAATATGTACAACAAGGTTGGTACACAGTTCAAGGGAGTTTTGGGCACGTTTTTCAAGGCATTTTTCGTACAACAGCTTTGGGTACGCATTCCTAGGCAGTCATACAGTTTTTGGCACAGATTTCAAGGGAGGAGATTGCTGTTTTTGTGGCACAGATTTCGAGGCAGATCGTACAGTCTGCTGCTATGCCTGTGAACAAAAATCGAGGCAGATTTCATACATCTATTGCTATTCCTTTGCATGCATTTCGAGGATGTCGTACAACAACATTTATCACTGTTTTGCATGCAAAACGAGGAGGCTATGCAACAACATTTATTGTTGTGTTTTTGGGCACGAAAAACAAGGAAGTTCGTACAACATTTATTGTTGTTCCTGTTTCACTGTTTGCACAATTTCCGAAGCGATGGTTAAGCACGGAAAACGAGATAAGTTGTATTTGTTTGGTTGCTGAAATTTTCTGTGTATTTCTATCTCACTGTAAAAGCTATTTATCAGAAATAAAGAAGAGCTTTCGAACTAGTTTTCCCCAAGAGTTGTAGGGGGTTTTTCCAGGGTCATATTGACCAAAAATCAGCGTGTCATTTTCTGTGTGTGTGGCTGATATATTTTCTGAGTTTTTATTTCTGCATTTTCAGCACTGTGAAATTTCCAGAGTTTGTGTTTTCAGAAAATATTTATTATTTCTAGCTTGTTGAATGAATGATTATGGGAATGGGCATTTAACTACATGGGAGTAATAAGGAGAAACTGAAACTGGGGTTGGGCCAAAAATTTCTACACTTCGCTGTTGAAGACCATTGCCAAGAAGTGATCCATCCAAGGTGAATCTTTGCTCTTGCAATAATGTTATGCTTGGAACATCTGTTTGAATGATGAGTGTGTATTCCACAATGCTCACAGGGTTGAAGATCAAAACATTGATCTTTCATATGGCCAACCCGATCACAATGTTGGCCTTTGCAAGTTTGAAGTGGTTGTGGAGCAAGTGAAGATGAACTGCCTTAAAGGGACCCAACACAAATTGGATGGGTTTGGGGTAGTCTGGAATGTGAAAGAAAACACCTTGTCATATCTAAGACCAATTCTGTTCCTATCGCTGATAAGTTCTTCCCAAGGTCTAATGATGGGCTTAGAAAGTGCAAGCTAAACCTCTATATCTTCATGCAAATTTTCTTTTGAAATGGTCTCATTGATCTGATCTGTTTCTGGCTACTGATGGTAGTCAACTTCAAACTCATAAAGGGAGTTATTATGAACATACACCAGTTAGAATGTTGATTCTTTTGTTGTGGCTGTGACTCAAGCTGGTGAAACTCAATCTTCTCTAGTGCATCTTATAACCAGATTCAAATACCAGTGAGAGTGGCCTTGCTGATTTTGACAATGTTATCAACAATAAACAAGATTAGAGTGTTCAATAACTCTAATAACTCATCAATTCTAGCCATTTTCTTAATAGCTCAAGCTCAACAAATGGAGGGTATAGGTTTCAACTGAAAATATACCTTCTCAAGTTATATAAGGAAGGAGCGATGAGAGACCAAATGCGCAATGTTGCTGCAGATCCACATCAGAACGATATTGTTGAAAATGTAACTAGTTTCAACCTTCATAATTGTTAAACTCATTTCAATATGTATCCTATGTAACAAACAAAGAAGAAAATGAAAAGTTATTATTATTAAAGCATGGGTTTCATCTTCTTATTGATGGTCTTCTAGGTAAAAGCTTGTTCTTCTTGCTTCTAGGGTTTGTTAGGTCTTAGGATTTATTGTCATGAGTCAAAGGAGTCAACATCATGTTTATAAGACTCTTCTGGGCAAAATGTAATTGGAAAAAGAATTTATTTTGAGTCTAAAAAGTCCTGGAAACTCCAAAAGTACAAGTCAGCCTAAAGGAGGGAGTTCAACCCCTTGGAAAGGCTATATAAAGGGGCAGTTCGACCTCATTTAGCAGTCACTAAAGAAGAAGTTCAATCTCTCAAGGAAGAATTCGATCTCTCAAGGAAGAATTCGATCTGTAGTTGTGAAGCTGGAAGAAGTGTTGAGAATTTGGTAGGGCATAGTTTAATTCAATTCTTTGCTTAATAATTACTTGTGAACATATTTCTCTTACTTATATTTTCTCTTTATTACCTTATTATGTTTTTCATCAAGTCAATTATCAAAACACAAGAGACAAAGTCTAGGCTCTTCAAGCCAGGGCCAAAACCTCTCCCTCTTGGAGAGGAAAACCCGCAAGTAATTCTTCTTATAGATATTCAATTGACAAGTACCATTACCATGACCTAGACCCTTGACTGTATTATGCCTCCAAGAACTTGTCACTGCTCTTAGATGGCTCCTTATGCTGATCTCCCTTTTGCACCGTTCTGCACCATTGTGCAGCAAAACCGAGGAATTCGGTCCTTAGACAAGTTACTGCCTTCCTTGATCCATTCTCGGTCTCCTAGGGAAGACTTCTCGTTCTTCTATCTTGATGCCATAGACTATGTCCTTCCTTCATACTATACATACCTTAGACCATCATCCATTGTAGAGTTTCCTTACTTATGCTGTGTATTTACTTCAGAGATATCTGATGTATATTGACCCAAGATCTTGCACACCTTGCAGACCCTTTGTACTTGTGTGATACTCCTCTGCACTTTAGTACAACACTTGGCTTACCTTATTCTTGCACTGATTGCAGTACTTATTATTTCTGAGGTTGCGGATCATTTGCTAAGGTAGATAGACCCAAGACCAAGTACTTCGTAAGCCTTTTCCTTACGCTATAATAAGATTTTTCTATGCATCCATTTCAAACCCTAATTCACACTTCATTACGGACTTGATCCTTGCTGGCTTGTCTTCCTTTTACGCACTTTGAAAACACAAAAGTTATTCGAAAATATCAGACCAATCCAAACTGTCTTCACTGTCTTTTCTGCACAGTCCATTGGGGTATTTGTAGTAGTTTTCCCCTGTAATTGGCCGACCTAACCCAGTGAACAACTGTGTCTATTTCTGTGACCCGACATGACTGTGAGGCCGACTTAACAAGGAATGTTTCCAGCACATCGAGTCGACTTATTCAGGGATATCTTCCAACATCTTTCTAGAGCATTTTGATAAGGCCTTGAGGCATACTCTAAATTATACATTTATGACAAGATAACAAATCCCTAAAAGACATCAAGAAGAAGTCTTTGACCTATAAAAATTCCTTGCTCATGAAACCCATAAAGCAAGCTTTATAAAAATACATTTTATTATCTTTGTCTTCTTCTTTACATAAATTCATAATTACTAGTCATTATGAAGACCGAACCTAGTTACACTTTCCAACACTCCTTAACTAGGGAGGTATTCATAATGGTGCACGGTTACTTTCAATTTGAAGAATCTCATAAGAAGAATCGGATTGGTAATCACATCTGTATAGCATCATATCAACCAACATTGTCATAGTGCAAGGCCTTGCCTAACAACTCCATTTCTCAACGAGACAATGGGCTACAATGCTGGCGATACCAATGACTTATTGATACCATCATCATTGTCTCTCCAAGATACATACTCCACCCGGGTGTTCACAAAGTATGACCTTACTAGACTATTCTTATCTTGGGTAGGTAATCCTCAAAGAATATCAGTCCACGACTACTCTTATCTTGAATGCCCTATTACATTCTCAAAGAGTATCAGATGCTAGATGATTACCCAATCCTCCATTCTGTCTTCCCAGGTGAAGACCAAAATGATGTGTCTATCTCTCCTCAACTAGAGAGGACATATTCCACAAAGGAATGTACTCATTCCTATACAAGGAATGTACCTCAGCTGATTCTTAGGAATTACCAAGTTTCTTCCAAGTAAGAAAATTACCACCAGGCTCCCTCTTAACCAGGGACCTGCAGTAGCAATGGTGAGCCACCCAACTTCTCATGAATAATTTCTCCCTATGATGTCATGAATTTCTTCGATATTGAGGAGTCTTCAACTTTTGGAATAGTTTCATAGGGCACAGATCATCCATCACTTTCATCCATGAGTCATGTCATCTATCAAAAAGTGATTCATCAGTCTTTCTCATCTGGTCCATCTTCATGCCACGCTGCTTTCCTTCAAACCATATTTTTTCCAAGGATCTTTCATCCTTCCATATGGTTGGCAGACCTGCATAAACTTATCTAGATATACATATACATATGAACTTTTAAATCAAAAGTTATCTCGGTGATGATCTTTCACCATGACATCTTTTGGTAGGCATCGACATCCTTCATATAGATTGACACATCTCCTAAAGATATGTTTTGTCAAGGGTCTTTGATCCAGGTGGCTCCAGAGACACACACAGGACAAAGAGCGCTGATGAAAGCTCAAAAATCAAAATGTTCGGATTGCTGTCGAACCAAGTTCGAGTTGAAGAGTTCGTCGCCGTGGTCGCAACGGTGCGAACTGCGTGTCAATCCAGGCTCGTATAAGAAAGTTAGAGCAGTTTGAAGTTTTGTTAAGGCAAGGGAAGTGGGGCCCACAACATGCCACATGGCGTCCTAGTAAGCACGTGGGACCCACATGGCAAGCCACTCAATTGTTGACACATGGCACTCCTCCATTGGCCCCTTGCCCCTGCAGAAAAGACAAAACAAAATGATATTTAATTTCCCACATAAAAACAAAAAAAAAATCTTTAAAAAAATAACTATATATTAAATATAGTTATTAAACAATCAAAATCAATTTAAATATTGTAAAATGTTATGTAACAAAACTCATATTAAATATGGTTAAATTCGATATTAAATAAAACCTCCATTTTTGTTTTTGGGAGTCATTACAATATGGAGATACGAAGTCCATATATTATATAGTTTAAAAAAACTTTATTAAAACTAAAATTGGGTTTTAAAACAATATTTGGACTCAATTGGATTTGTTCTCAAAACCTCCTAACAACAACTATCTTAATATGATTATGCCAACCAATGTGCCAACTTCACACTTTGTCGTCAATCCAAGCTTGTATAAGAAAGTTAGAGCAGTTTGAAGTTTTGTTAAGGCAAGGGAAGTGGGGCCCACAGCATGCCACATGGTGTCCTAGTAAGCACGTGGGACCCACATGGCAAGCCACTCAGTTGTTGACACATGGCACTCCTCCATTGGCCCCTTTCCCCTGTAGAAAAGACAAAACAAAATGATATTTAATTTCCCACATAAAAACAAAAAAAATCTTTAAAAAAATAACTATATATTAAATATAGTTATTAAACAATCAAAATCAATTTAAATATGGTAAAATGTTATTTAACAAAACTCATATTAAATATGGTTAAATTCGATATTAAACAAAACCTCCATTTTTGTTTTTGGGAGTCGTTACAATATGGAGATACGAATTTCATATATTATATAGTTTAAAAAAACTATATTAAAACTATAATTGGGTTTTGAAACAATATTTGGACTCAATTGGATTTGAACTCAAAACCTCCCAACAACACACTCTCAAACAACTATCTTAATATGATTATGCCAACCAATGTGCCAACCTCACACTTTGTCTTATTCATTCTCACACTTTATTATAAAATGTCATTCAAATGGTTCAATGAAACCATGGAGAATGATGGAGAATACATGAGGGATGAGGGCACAGGGAGCCCAATGGAGCCGTGAGCAAAGAGAAGGCAGGTCGGAAGGCAGACAGACATGCAGTTTGAGGCATGATGGTGCATGAATTTCGAGACAAAATCCTTTTTGATGCTTGGAGAATCTTTTTGATTCCAAGGAGGTAAAATTTTCCTGTGTCGGATTGTATTGAACTTTATATGCATTTTAACCAGAATTTCGTAGGGAGCGCGATGGTGCGCCCAGATTTGCCATTTGAGCAATGGTTTTGCAGATTCCCTGTGGAGGAGAATCTTCAAAAATCTCGAGGGAATCTTCTAGATTCCTTGGAGGCCGAAATTCTCTGGTGTAAGAATGAGGTCAACTTTATACTCATTCTTCTCGAAATTTTGCAAGGATCTCAATTGTGAGATTACATTCCTATTTTGAGTTGCAAATTTCCAGATTCCTTGTGGAGCAAAATCTTTGAGGAATTTAGGGGGAATCTAAAAGATTCTCTAAGGCCCAGATTTCGACAGTGTCAGAATTCAGCAAGTTGACAGTCGATCCTACACCTCTCGGCGATACAAGTTCAACGGTGCAGTCAGATTTTCCATTTGGGCCTTATGTTTTTCGGCCACTTTTCAAAGTGGAGTTGCAAGTGTCAGCATTCAGTGAGTGAGCAATCGATTTCAGGATATTCGACGCCACGAGATTGATGGTACATCCAGATCCAACAGTTTATCATCCTTTTCTTCAGATAGCTCCAGGATGTGAGGTATATGGAGTGTGTTCATGTACTTCTTTGTCTCTTTGCTATGAGATGCATTGTGCTGTATAGATCTCTGTTGATGTTTGATTGTTGGACCTTGTTTTGTTCTTGATGTGAGATGTAATTTCTATCATGGATTTGTTTTATGTTTGAGATCCCTTTGTTGCCATGTTGGCGGGATACTCATTGTCACATGTATGTTTGATTGAGATACCTTTGTTGCCATGCTGGCGGGATACTCATAGTCATTATGTGTGGTGCCCATCATACTCTATGTCAGGGAGTTCGTAAATTTGAACAAATTCGAACTTGAAGGCGAACCTAAAGACGAACCTGAAGCCAAATTTTATAATTTAAAAAAAAAAAAATGGAGTTTGAGGTTAGAGTTCGGACTGTTTTTGTTAGTTGTTTTAAGGTTTATGAGAAAAACCATGGGCAACACATGGTTTTCTCTTGTTATGCTTCCTGCTAATTAGTTTCCCGCAGTGGCCACTGGTTTGTCTTTATTTACCATGGTTGTCGATACATTTTCACAGGCCAACTTCACCCTGAGTGTACTCATTCTATTGTGCTCAGTGTTGTATTCTTTGCAATTTCCTTGATTCAATTTCTAGACGTTGCTTGTCCTCGCCTTCTGGAGCGTGAAGTGAATAGTGGTTGTGATTTGTGACTCGTGCGTGCTCATTGCTATTCATATAACTTTATTGATTGATTTTGATATATATATATATATATATAGTCGAACTTAATGCCGAACCTCATTCGAACCTCAACAAAAAATTCGAATTTGAATCAAACTTAATCGTTGCCTAAATCGAATTCGAACCCGAACCATGTGACATAGCTCATACTGATAGGAGTCCTTTTTGGTGAATGAGAGTTCCTGTAGTGGAACATCTCGTGGAGAGGTCCAACCACTCCTGCGTGAGGGCATTTTCCTTGTACGACAGAGAAAATACCATCCATGTACATTATCACTCTTTCCAACACTTAATGCAACGGCGTACACCATCTTGACACTGAGGTCCGGAGACGTAGTCCCTCCTAGACGAACTTCGTTATCAATCTCTTATGTTGCTAATGCTTGTTATGTTCCTCTTCTTTACAACATGCAAATGCTCATTTATGTTCATTAACTCTTTGATTAAATGCAATTCTAACGCGTCAACCGAAGTAAAAGGTCTTGGTTTAAAGGGTATCAAGAATTTACCCAGATCAAGTGGTATCAAAGCGACCTTCTCGCTGATTTGGATTGCAGGCGCGAACCATTGAACGTTCGGTGAATTGAGCAATGGAGGATGTCAAAGACATGTACGAGACCATGCTGAGGATGTCTGAGAAAGTAGACATGTTGTATGAAGATTATGAGAAACAAGCAGTCGATAACGCTGAGTTGAAGGCACTCTACAGGAGGAGAAGGAGGACAAACATCGATTGCGCCTTAAACTGCAGGCCACGACAGAGACATTGGAAGAATTGAAGCACAACAACAAAAGTCTTCAATCAGATCATGATGCATTAAAGACCCTTCTACAAGAAGAGAAGGAGGAGAAGCAACAATTGTAGCTTCAACTACAAGCCGCGACAGACGCCTTGGAGGAAGTGAAGCGTAACAAAGGCTTAGAGAAGCCCTCTTCACATGTTTCCAAATCGACATCTGAGGTAAACAGTTGGGATCATTCTTCAGTTTCACCTTCACCTGCGATTATTTCTGTTGGAAATGTAGAGATCCCCATTACAGGAACCGGCATGAGACTCCTTACCAAGATGGGGTACGAAGGAGGAGGACTCGATATTCATGGCCAAGGCATAACTCAACGATTGGAGGTTGTGCAGAGACCTCGCTACGCAGGTTTGGGATACACTAAAGGAGGATGTTCGAAGGACATCAAAGGCAAACAAACATTGTTGAACTCACCGGCGAAGAGAATTGATGGGAACACTCTACCATCACCATGGAAGTGCACATTGCAGTGAAAGAGCTGAGGCAAGCTCTCATCACCATGATCGTACCAAAGACCACTATGGAAGGTATAACAAGTCTCACTATTCCAGAGTTCATTTTGATTATAAGAATGTTGCTAATCATGAACGTAAATCATGGCATAAGAAAACTCATCATTTTTGTGGTTTACCTAACCATGTCATCGCTGCGTGTTGGAAAAGAATGGCAACACAAAGGAGGATGAGGCGTGGAAAGCCTTCTCCACAACAGAAAAAGGAACTGGTTAAGCATGTATGGAGGAAGAAAACCTTTTGTAGCCAGTGCAACCAAAGTGGCCATCAAAGAGCCACGTGTTCGAGGCTCCATCTAGAGCAGCACCTTAAGGACGAAGCATTAGTGCATGAATCGGTTGAAACAGATGTTTGACAAGCAAACGTGCCACAGGGAGATGATCCATTCACTTTGATAAGTGAGAGATGGTTTTTCTAGATGTGGTAGTGTGTCATGGCCGTGTTTGTAAATCATATGTAGCATTTTAACTGTAAAAGTGATGATGTGTTTTCAATCGCTTGTTAAGCAACCATGATATTTTGGCCTCGTTTTGTAAATCATGTGATGCATTTCTTTCATGTAAAAGTGATGATGTGTTGCCATCATTTCGAAATGCGACAATGATGTTTTTGGCCTTGTAATGATAGTTGGGGTGTGATTTCTATTCGATGTAAACTTGACCACCGAGTATGAATTATAAACTCATGGCAAGTATGGAAATGTTTGGATCATAGTTGGTCACATTTGAGCATGTAATTTGCAAGAGATTGTACTACAGGTTTGCAGAAGATGCAGGTGTCGGTTCATCGCTTATGGCTTCGAAGGACAAAGGTGAAGGTGAAGGAGAAGGAAGGGTGACCTTTCAGGACAAAATGCGACAATGATGTTTTTGGCCTTGTAATGATAGCTGGGGTGTGATTTCCATTCGATGTAAACTTGACCACCAAGTATGAATTATAAACTCATGGCAAGTATGGAAATGTTTGGGTCATAGTTGGTCACATTTGAGCATGTAATTTGCAAGAGATTGTACTACAGGTTTGCAGAAGATGCAGGTGTCGGTTCATCGCTTATGGCTCCGAAGGACAAAGGTGAAGGAGAAGGATGGGTGACCTTTCAGGACACTTGTGGTGCAGACATTATACACATCAGTTGCAGATTATTGTTGATGCTTTTGGAGGACCAAAAGCTACTCAGTGGGGAGGATTGATCCAGGTGGCTCCAAAGACACACATAGGACAAAGAGGGCTACTGAAAGATCAAAAATTAAAGTGTTCAGATTGCTCTTGAACCAGGTTCAAGTTGAATAGTTCGTTGCCTTGATCGCAACGGTGCAAACGTTGCGTCAATCCGAGCTTGTATAAGAAAGTTAGAGCAGTTTGAAGTTTTGCTAAGGCAAGGGAAGTGGGGCCCACAACATGCCACATGGCGTCCCAGTAAGCACGTGGGACCCACATGGCAAGCCCCTCAGCTGTTGACACATGGCGCTCCTCCATTGGCCCCTTGCCCCGGCAGAAAAGACAAAACAAAATGATATTTAATTCCCACATAAAAACAAAATAAAATCATTAAAAAATAACTATATATTAAATATAGTTATTAAACAATCGAAATCAATTTAAATATGGTAAATTGTTATGTAACAAAAATCATATTAAATATGGTTAAATTCCATATTAAACAAAACCCCCATTTTTGTTTTTGGGAGACGTTACAATATAGAGATATGAATGACATATATTATATAGTTTAAAAAAACTATATTAAAACTAAAATTGGGTTTTAAAACAATATTTGGACTCAATGGGATTTGAACTCAAAACCTCCCAATATCAACTATCTTAATATGATTATGCCAACCAATGTGCCAAACTCACACTTTGTCTTATTCATTCTCACACTTTATTATAAAATGCCATTCAAATGGTTCAAGGAAACCATGGAGAATGCTAGAGAGTACATGAGAGATGAGGGCACAGGGAGGCCAATGGAGCTGTGAGCAAAGAGAAGGAAGGTCGGAAGGTAGGCGGACACTCCGTTCGAGGTATGATGGTGCACGGATTTTGAGACAAAATCTTTTTTGATGCTTGGAGAATTTTTTTGATTCAAAGGAGGTAAAATTTTCCTGTGTTAGAATGTATTGAACTTTATATGCATTTTAACCAGCATTTCGTAGGGAGCGCAATGGTGCGCCCAAATTTGGCATTTGAGCAGCGATTTTGCAGATTCCTTGTGGAGGAGGATCTTCAGAAATCTTGAGGGAATCTTTCAGATTCCTTAGAGGCCGAAATTCGCTGGTGTCAGAATGAGGCCAACTTGATACTCGTTCTTCTTGAAATTTCGCAAGGATCTTAATGGTGAGATCATATTCCTGTTTTGAGTTGCAGATTTCCAGATTCCTTGTGGAGCAGAATCTTTGAGGAATCTAGGGGGAATCTAAAAGATTCGCTAATGCCTAGATTTCGACAGTGTCAAAATTCAGCAAATTGACAGTCGATCCTACACCTCTACGACACGAGTTCAATGGTGTAGTCAGATTTTTCCATCTGAGCCTTATGTTTTTCGGCCACTTTTCGAAGTGGAGTTGCAAGTGTCAGCATTCAGTGAGTGAGCAATCGATTTTAGGATATTCGACGCCACAAGATTGATGGTACAACCAGATCTAGCAGTTTATCATACCTTTCTTCAGATAGCTCCAGGATGTGAGGTATATGGAGTGTGATCATGTACTTCTTTGTCTCTTTGCTATGAGATGCATTGTGCTGTATAGATCTCTGTTGATGTTTGATGTGGGATCTTGTTTTGTTCTTGATGTGAGATGTAATTTCTATCATGGTTTTGTTTTATGTTTGAGATCCCTTTGTTGCCATGTTGGCGGGATACGGATACTCATTGTCACATGTATGTTTGATTGAGATCCCTTTGTTGCCATGTTGGCGGGATACTAAGTCATTATGTTTGAGTTATTGTCATACTGATAGGAGTCCTTTTTGGTGAATGAGAGTTCCTTTAGTGGAACATCTCGTGGAGAGGTCCAACCACTCCTGCGTGAGAGCATTTTCCTTGTATGAAAGAGAAAATACCATCCATGTACATCATCACTCTTTCCAACACTTAATGCAGCGACCTACAACATCTGGACACTGAGGCCCGGAGACGTAGTCCTTCTGGACAAACTCTATTATCAATCTCTTATGTTGCTAATGCTTGTTATGTTCCTCTTCTTTACAACATGCAGATGTTCATTTATGTTCATTAGCACTTTGATTAAATGCAATTCTAACGCATCAGCCAAAGTAAAAGGTCTTGGTTTAAAGGGTATAGGGAATTTACCCGGATCAGTCTTCATCTTTATCGTACTTCTATCAGAGTCTACATATCTTCCCATGAGATTTCCCAGACAAGTTTTCTTGGCTTCCAGATGATAACTGCCTCTTATCATGGTTGCACTTCACGATCTCTTCTTTTCTTTCACCACACAATTTTACTTCATTCCCAAGAACTTTCAGTATGCAGTTCCTTGTTTGTACACAACCACCTCATATTCCATACGAGGACATATTATGTTGATTTCATTTGTTATTGGCAATTTGTGTGTCAGAAGAGATTCTCCTTTCTTTGGTCATACTTCTAAAGGGAGAAGTCCATTACCTGCAACCATATGACATGACTTCACAGCATTCAGTGTAAGCATATGTATACATGTACCTCATCTCTTTTTCCCTTTTGCGTCATTCTGCAACAATTTTCTCTAGAATAAAGAATTTCATTCCCCTTGACTCGCTTCATCAATATGTCATCATATCCTAATCCCAGAATTCTGCAACATAGAATTCGTAATGAAACCTTTTACTTTCTTTCTAACCAGTGAATCCAAAGAGGACTCCATTAGAAAATGTCAGCACTTGTTTCCATATTGATTATTGAATGATGACCCTTGAGTTAGATGACTGCTTTCCATCAATGTTGTTTTCAGTGAGGTTCCAAGGAGTCACTTCTTTCATAGCATAGTTATATAATGACAAGTGCTCCTTCCATGCTTTTATCATGATGCCATTTCTAGAGTGATGCATTAATGCTTCCTAACATACTGTTTTACAACCGACAGAAACCTCTTAAAGAGGAAGATGATCTCAATCATAGTAGAGATCTTTCACTTCTTCTTTCTTAGATTTCTTTGCATTAGGTTCTTTCCTTTCGTCCGTGTTATGGGCTTCTTGCTTTTTCCTTTTGTCCTTTCTAGATTTCGGACAATCCCTTTTACAATGCCCAAGTTCATTACATCCATAGCATATTACCTTGTCCATATTTCTTTTTCTATGATGAGGACAAAATTTACCAAATCTTCCTTTCTTCCAGGACGTGGCTACAAAGGCTTGATTTTCTTCACTTGGTCCTGTATCAGATTTGGCTTTCAATCTTGTTTCTTCTATTTTACACAGAGACCATAGATCCTAGAATGGTGTTGCTTCTTTCTTCCATATATGCTTGAAGTGAAGTTTCCCCATTCTTCCGGTAGAGCATTCAACACCACTGTAGTCATTTTACTATCAAACATTTCTTCTCCCAGTTTCGAGAATAGCTCCACCAATTTTGTCGTGTATTTCTTTTGAAGATTCTAGTTTTGATACATCGGGAATGAGAGAGTCCATTATGGATTCTATAAGAATCCTCTGGGCTCTTATGTCTGCCTTCATGTATTTGGCATGACTTCATTGTCCTTTTCTTCCATGCAAGAAAGTTTGAAACCCTAACCAATTTTTTGCTTTCATTGCAAAGAAGACATTTTGATAGATTCATATGAAGTTATAAAGATACTTACTTGAGTAGATGATTTTCTTCTTCTATCAGCTTCCTTGTTTACGATGATGTAGATAGAAGCATGAGCTCCCTCATAGATATACTTCTTTAAGAGTGGTGTAAAGTGGTAGATCACTTTGGATCCTTGATGATGATGATGATCAAGAATGGCTTTCAGTAAAAAAATGATTTAACGATGTCTTCAATATTGTTGACTTGGCTTCAAATGAGATAGCTTTAGGTCACGTTCATGCATTTCTTCTTGAAAGGACCTTGGAGTATAAGGTCTTTGATATAGCCTGATGGTTTTTCCAATTTTTGCAAGCTGCCTTTTGAATGGAGGTCTCTTCCCTTCTAGTGTGGATCTCTTTTCTTTTTCCCTTGAAAACTGACCTTTGACCTTCTTCCCAGAATTCGATTCTAGTATCCTTCTGCAAAACTGATCCTTGAGTGTCTTCTTGTCAAATAGCCCTTTGTCTTCAACACCTTAGCTCTGATACCATGTTAAGAATTTGGTAGGGCATAGTTTAATTCAATTCTCTGCTTAATAATTACTTGTAAGTTGTGAACATATTTCTCTTACTTAGATCATCTCTTTATTAGCTTATTATGTCTTTCATCAAATCGCATGTTGACAAGAATACACTCAAGGATCAATATTCAGTTTTCTAGAAAGCATCAAAGGAAAAGTCAAAGTCTACATTGAAAAGTCAAATCAGTTTGCAAGGAAATCCTCAAGCCATCTCAAGAAGACTTTCAACCTTACTCAAAGAATCCACACATCGAGGAGGTAATCTTTGACATCAAAGATTCTTGATATTGAAGACATTGTTGGAAGACACATCATTAAGCAACACCCAACACTATTGAAGACATCTTCATTCTGAAGTAATCCTTGATCATCAAGGATCCAAGATCACTTACTTTGAAATCAATGTAAGAGGGAGTTTCTGCCATCTTCTTCAACAAGAAAGCTGATAGAAGAAGAAAAGCATCTACTCAAGTAAGTATCTTTATGACTTCATATGAATCTATCAAAATGTCTTCTTTGCAAAGAAAGCAACAAACTATGTAGGGTTTCAAACTTTCCTACATGGAAGAGAAGGACAATGAAGTCATGCCAAATATATGAAGTAAGATATAAGAGGCCAAAGGATTCTTACAAAATCCATAAAAGACTCTCTCATCTCCGGTGTATCAAATCTAGAATCATCAAAAGGAATATATGAGAAATTGGTGGAGCTATTCTTTGTGAGTACTGTAGGAAAAGCGATCTCTCTGAGATCAACTGCAGGAACTGGGAGAAGTAATGTCTGACACTGAGATGACTATAGTGGTGCTGAATGCTCTGCCAGAAGAATGGGGAAACCTAACTTCAGGTTTATACGGGAAGAAAGAAGCCATGCCATTCCACGATGTATGGTCTCTATGTAAAATGGAGGAAACAAGATTGAAAGCCAAAGCTGTTATAGGATCAAGTGAAGGGAATCAAGCCTTTGCAGCCATGTCCAGGAAGAAAGGAAGATTCGATAAGTTTGGTCCTCAAAATAGAAGAAGTAATATGGACAAAACATGATGCTTTGGATGTGATGAACTTGGGCATTATAAAATAAATTGTCCTTAATTTGAAAAGGACAAGAGAAATAGGGAAGAAGCGCATGTATTAGAAATGAGGGAAGAACCTGATGCAAAGAAATCTAAGAAAGAAGAAGCGAGGGATCTCCACAATGATTGAGATCATCTTCTCCTTTAAGTGATTTCTATTGGTTGTATGATAGGAAGCAATGTAGCATCTTGATTGAAGCATGGTAGGAGCTCCTGGTGAAACAACTTCGGGAAAATTTCTCTGATAACATTACTAATGGAAGGTAGTCATCAAGATCAAGGGTCATCATGGAAACATAATTCTTGGATGTGATGACACACTAATGGAGCAACTCAAGGGATTGAATCTCTTCATTCTAGAAAAAATGCTGCAGGATGACTCAAGGAAAAAGGTATGAGGTATGTATATAGTTATATACTGACACTGGATGCTGTGAAGTCATGCCATATGGTTGCAGGTAATGGAATTTTGTATTTAGAAGTATGATGTTATGAATATAATTCATAACAAATATAATAAATATAATTAGTAATAGTCAAATAAGGATTATGTAAGTAGTCATTAAGTTCATGAAAGGGCATGTCTAAAAGACATGCCCATTCATGAAAGGCCACCTGCGTAGGTATATAAGCAGGGCCTCATTGTAACATTTGATCATCATCTCTTATACATTTTATATATAATAAATTATTATTACGAATCTCTCTCGTGTATTTTACGATTAAGTCAACAAGCCTACAACTTTGTTGCTGCATTTGGTATCAGAGGGGCGATCTTCTCGCCTGGAAGAAACACCTACGCCACTGCTAGCTGCCTTAAGCTGTTACATGCGCTGCCTCGAAATCACTGCCGCTCGATGTCTTCATCAATGTCGATGGCCGATTTCAACAAAAGGTTGATCAATCTTGAGAGTAAGATCAATAATAATTCTGATGAATTCACTAAAATACTAATTGATCTTGAGGATAAGGTTACAGGAAATTTTGACGACATCAAAAAACTTCAAGACACGACAAATCAGATAGAAAGACAAATTTGGCAAAACCATAGCGAGTCCACAGACAATCATAACAAAGCAATGCAGAGGATAAACACCATTTGGGACAAGATTAATCTGACGCAAGAACCAATATTCCCAAATATTGGACATAGTCAACAGAACAATTCAGCCGATTCAGAAGATTCAGAAGATAATCATGAAGAATCACTACATTTTGCAGAGGATCAAGTTATGAAAATTTCAGATTCAAATAAAGATAATGTGGAAGAAGTCTATCTCGAGAAACAAGAATATGAACAATATCATAACAATGAGGAAGATGCTAAAAAAGATGTTGATGATTCTGAAGATGGCAACCCTTTAAGTCGTGAGGTGTCTATATTGCAAGAAGGAGCTACAAAAAACATATTGGCCAGAGATTGAAAAAAAAGTTTCATTTTGCTGCCTACTAGCAAAATTATTCAGCCTAAAGAATCTATGCAAATAGAGTTTGCGAAGTCTGATAATTATTCAGATGATGATCTTCCCTTGCGTATGAGGTTTCAGATTAAACAGTCGAAAAAACCACCCAGTGAAGTTTCCCCTATGTGTGGTGATTTCGAGGATGAGAAGCTTTTAGCGTTAAGACACAAACCAAAATATTCCAGTGAGAGTTCCTACATGGATAGTGATGTAAATTATGTATGTCAGAAAAGAACAATTTTGTTGCTGGATCCAGCTGATGAAAAGGTTTCAATTGCTACCAAAGATAATATTCATCCAGAAGATGTATCTTTCCATAGAGAAAATTTCCAAAAGGTCCATTTAAAACTAAGTCCAAACATTAAAACATGCCCAGTTTATATTGATTTTGGAAAATCACCACAGCGTATTGCTTCTAGAAGTAATAGAATACCGGACATCATAAAGAAATTCTTCAATGGAAAGGAGCTCTATAGGAGTATCAATCCCGATGAAGCTGTTTCTTATGCTGTTGCAGTTCAAGCTACAACTCTAAGTGGAGATGGAAATGAGAAGGTGCAAGACCTTTTGCTTCTTTACGTCACTACCTTGTCACTTGGATTAGAAACTGCCAAAGAAGTGATGACTGTTTTGAATCCCACGAACACAATTTTTCATGCAAGCCATTTTCGACTATTACACTTTATTATTCTGCTTGGTCCCTCTGTGTTATTATTAGTTTGGATTGGCAGTTGTGGCTGCTGCCTCTGTTTCAGACATTTCAGAAACAAAGCAGAACCCAAAAACAAAATTATGACAATTGATATTCCAGCACCAAAGTAGAACCCCAAACCAGAAATAATTGATGTAGAAACTGATGAAAAAGTCGCGGAATTAATCAAGAAAGTACAGCTCGATAAAGAGAAGCTGGAGAAATCTTTGTTTTATGCTGAATTTCAGAAACAAATGGAGGACCCCGAAATTGTTGCACGAATAGAGAGGGTAATAGAGAGAGACCCACGTTATTCAAAATTACAACTGGTTCTCTATGGCCTTGGAAATATCGATTCTTGCACAGGGAATTCGAATTCATTGATGCAGTTAGGCCTTGCGATTTTATTGAGAGAGATTTCAATGGGTGAGCGATATCGAGGTGCACGATTTGCAGTTCACTCCAACGAATCGAATGGCTATAAATGCGTTGGACTGTACATGTCCCTCTTTTGATAAAGACGCAAGACGTACAGTGGAGAGACCCACTCTATTTTTCATGCCTCGCTGCCCCTACGATTTAAATGACAATGTATTGGGGGCAAACTGGATTCCTGACAATTTGGATAAGATTATTATACTTGGTAACAGTTTTAAGGGGTATCAGGAAGATGATGTAGTGTACAAAGGTACTAAGAAAATACAGGCTGTTGTAGAACTTGGTCGTCTGTTGCGGGAAATACCGTTGCCCCTGTTGTGGGTCATTTGCACATCCTTTTAATTTTATATTAAAAATACAAAAAAATCTGAAATTGAAAGAAAAGCAAATATGTTAAAGTATTATAGTTTTATACTTTGGCATAAAAAGAAAATGTTTTAGTTTGATGTATTAAAGTTTAACTGTTTTAAAATTTGTACAAGTGGGTTTTGTATCAAAAGATTAAAGGCCGATCAATTCGATCGGCGGAGAGTGCTGATATTCAAAGTCTGAACCGAATGACCCAACCCGCGGGCACTACTAGCACGATAGTTAACGAAATGGGTGCCTCTGCAGTTGACTGGGTTGACTGCGGAGGCGATGAAGATCAACGGCGGATATCGACTGCGGGGGCACTAGCCGAAGTTCTCAGCTGTACCCCAAGACCCCTCGTAGTGACGTCATATGTCGAATGGAAAACAATTGTTCAGGAGAAGGGGCACCAGCCAGAGTTCTCAGCTGTACCCCGAGACCCCTCGCAGTGACGTCATATGTCGAATGGAAAACAATTGTTCAGGAGAAGATTTCAATCAGTTTATGTTCCATTTGAAGACTAATATGAAGCAGTTTCAGCCAGAGTGTGGAGAATTTACATTTAGGAACCAGCTGTAAATTTGGGCATTGGTTTGTATTTGAAGAATATTTTGAAAGAAGGTTGTATGGAGCAAATGTTGAACCCTTCTTTATATCTATCAGAACCTTTAAAAACCTTCACAAACCCCCATTTCGGCCTTAAAATCTAACTTTTTCATAAGCGAACCTTTAAGCCCCGCGGGTTTAAGTTCTCAACTCCTTTCTCCATGCGACCGGGACCCGCGACCTTCGGCCTCAGGCGTTAGCCCTTTTCGCGCTATCAGACTTCGCTCTGCCCCTGTTCCTTCCAGTTCCTTATGTTTCCCCGCTGATGGGATCTGAGTCGTTGATCTTGTAGATCTAACGGTTCTCGCTCCATCGCACCAACAATTTTCCTCCTCGATCATCCCTTACCAAACCATCCTGCCGATATGTTTTGGACTGTTGATCTGGCTCCCCCAGATCCAACGGTCGGTGCACTTTCACTGTTTCGCTACCCCTATGCTCCATTCATTCATTTCCGCGGCGCGCCGATTTCATTTGGACCATCGATCCTCCTGATCGGACGGTCATCGCTTCATCGCCACATCACGGTTCACCCCTCCCCTCGCACCATTCATGCCCTTGTGCGATTCCGCGATGCATTCTCCACCGTTGATTTCCCCAGATCCAACGGCCCACATTCATTCTCGCGCCCTTTTCACCCAACTCCTCCGTCATGTTTTTTCAACGTGAAATGGGCGATTTTTAAAGGGACACGTGTCAACCACCAGCATGTATCGTGTCCACCCAACATAAAACCATTTACCGCTTATTCCCAGCGCGAAAACCACTTATCATCATTTCCGCGCCAATATTCAAACTTGCCCAGGTTTTTTCCCGGTTTCTGTGACAGAACCCTCCTCTGAGCATTTCCCCTCCTCCGCATCGCTCCATAACCCCTCGCTGAGCCATCTGAAGCAGTCAAACCATAAACGTAGGATTTGATAACAAGTCTATCGTTGTATGCAGGTTTAAAATGGTGGCTTAATGTTGCAGGCCCTCCCACAGCCAAACACCAGTGGCAAAAGCCGAGGATGACGATCCTGAGGCTGAATCAATGCAGAAAGGGATTCACGGGTTGATTATTAATGTCTTATCAGTGTCTCATGAACACTGTTGAAGAACAAAACCCCAGTGCGGAAGCCCAGCCACCTGTACAATACAACAAACAGTGAAGATCACAGATTAGAGATTAAGGGATAAAGGTTAAGCATAAAGCAAGGAAATCAATGGCTTAACTTGCAGATCAAAGATAAAAACACAGTTAAAGCCAAATCACAGGACTCCAACAATAGTTAATATGAGGCAGGCGTTTGAGGAAGTAACTAAATTGTTGGAGGAAACACATATGTGTCGTATTGTATCATCCTGGTTTCATAGACAGAAACACCCAAAAATACACTAAGATCGGGTTAAAACCACGTTTAAACAGAGATCGGATTTCAAGCGATTATGAATGCTGAGTTTTATTATCATCAGGTCTGCAGATCCATATCGTATCGCCGAAAGCCTTTTCAAAGGGAACATCGCTGAAGGCGAAATCGGAATCAGGAATTGAACGATTGCTCGTCGCCGATGCGATCGTATCGCAACATCGCCCATCGCATTATCAGAATTTCCGCAGCGCTTAATTCCGCCGTCCATTTTCCGCCGATGCGATCATCGCACCATCGTGCATTGCATCACACTCGCCGTTCGCTTCATCGTTCATCGCATATCGTGATTTCCTCCGCCCAAAACATGCCCGCTCCTCTTTCGCTTGCGATTGCGATTCCCGTGGCCCACCATTTCTTTTTCCGTTCTTTTCAAAGGAAAAGGGGTTTTTCTCCGTGAATGAGGCATATTCGTTTGGTTTGTTAAAAGGGTTTTCTTCAACAAAAGGAAAAAGTGCTCTTGAAGGCCGTGAGCAAGAGTAAAGACAGAAATCACTTCGGCACCAGCCCATGAAAGGTAGCAAACAAAGGTGAAATAAGTTCAGTGAATACAAGTATTCAAACTCTTGTTATAACTAAGAAAGACAAATCAGTTGGTCAAGGAAAGGAAGCCACTTCATCAACAATTCCTATAGATTAGGATACTTACTTTATGTTATTTTCTGAAGACAATGTAATTGTAAAAAGACATTTTCAAGGCATGTAATAGATAGCCTTCGAAGTCATGAAGTAGTTTTGGTAGTTAGAATTGGTTACAACAGTCCCAAAGTGTTTTTTACCGTATTTAATGTAATTTTCAAGAGGAAGGGAGGTTTCGAGTTTTGGACCTTCAAAGCCTAATTTTTGTACTCAGAGATTGATAAGTTAATGAATGAGTATGCAAGTTTCTATCATTTTGTTAATGTTGAAATGTATTCTCAGTTTACGTTATGTTTTTCTATCTATGAATGAAACAGAGTTATGAGCAGCCGACCTCTTTATACATATGTATTTCAGAGTTAAAAAACCTTAATTTGCGCTCCTCTGTTTTAACTATTTCTTCATATACTTCTTCTGGATTTTGAAATGGTATTTTCTGTATAAAACATCATATCAGTTTGAAGTTCTTCCTTCTGTTTCTTCTGATTCTTTCGTTCAACATTGGTTAAAGATAACATTGTAGAATGTTCATATATTTGATATTTAAGGGTTTGATTTTTTATATTTGAGGGTTGATAAGACAAAGACAAACATATACATTCGTGAGATAATCAGATAGATGTCTTAAACACTGATTACTTATCACAACTAAGGGATTGTTTCTTGAGGTACAACAACCCCAAACAGCTAAACCGTTGCCCCAAAAAGCTATCGGCCCAATTTCACTGAAAAGGTCACGTAATTGTTCTGTTGAACCTGATTTGTCGTCCAAACCATTGCCCAGACTCCATATGCGGCCACACTCTCCACTCTGCTCGCAAGCCGGAATTTTCTGCCAACTGTCCACAGGCCAACAGACTATCGGTGTAAATAGTAGCATCAGAACAGTCGTAGTAAATAGTACGATTTATTAAAAATGACATGAGGAAAGTGAAGACAATTTTTCGAGATCAAGCGGAAGTAAATTTCCTGTTATTAAGCTTTGAGGACAAAGCTTTTGAAGAACGGGGCAATGTTATGAATATAATTCATAACAAATATAATAAATATAATTATTAATAGTCAAATAAGGATTATGTAAGTAGTCATTAAGTTAGTGAAAGGGCATGTCTAAAAGACATGCTCATTCATGAAAGGCCACCTGCGTAGGTATATAAGCAGGGACTTATTGTAACATTTGATCATCATCTCTTATACATTTTATATATAATAAATTATTATTACGAATACCTCTTGTGTATTTTACGATTAAGTCAACAAGCCTACAGCTTTGTTGCTCCATATGATCTATGGAGGAGTATCTCTCGGTGCACTGACAGATGAAATCAACATAATATATCCTCATGGAAAATGAGGTGTTTGTATATGAACGAGGAACTGGAAAATTTGTAAGTTCCTGGGAATGAAGAATGTGCAGAAAGGAAGAGATCATGAAATGCAACCATGTCAAGAGGCAGTTATCATTCGTAAGCCAAGAAGATGTGATTAGGAGATCTCCTAGGAGGATATGTAGACTCTGACAGAAGTCTGGTAAAGAAGAAGACCCTTGACAAAACATATCACTAGGAGATGTGTCAATCTATATAAAGGATGCCGATGCCTACAGGAAGATGTCATGGTGAAAGATCATCACTGAGGTAACTTTTGTTTTAAAAGTTCATATGTATATGTTTATCTGGATGAATTTGTGCAGGGATGCTAATCATGAGAAAGGATGTATGATCTTTGGAGATGATTCGAAGGAAAACAACATGGCATAACAGTGGACGAGATGAGAAAGATTGATGAATCACTTTCTGATAGTGGATATGACTCGTGACTGAATATGATGGATTATCTGTGCCCTATGAGGCCAAAAGTTGAAGATTCCTCAATATCGAAATCCATGACATCAAGGGGAGGAATATTTATTGAGTAGCTGGATTGCTGTTGCAGGATCTTGGTTGATAGGGAGCCTGGTGGTAAGTTTCTTGCTTGGAAGAAACTTGAAGTATGTCCTTCCTGTGTTGAGAGGGAGTGACGTATGTGATTCTCTATTACATGTGTCATGCACTAGACCAAGACTAACAACCGTAAGTCTTAGTGAAGGCCATGTGAAGAGAATGGATAGACACATCATTCTGGTCTTCACCTGGAAGACAAAATGGAGGATTGGGTAATCATCTGGCATTCGATACTCTTTGAGAATGAGATAGGACATTCAAGATAAGAGTAGTCGAGGACCAATATTCTTTGAGGGTTGGCTACCCAAGAGAAGAATAGTCCAAGAAGGTCATACTTTGGGAACACCTAGGTGGGGTATGTACCTTGGAGAGACAATGACTATGGTGTCTATTAGTCATGTGCCTCTCCAACATTGTAGCCAATTGTCTCGTTGAGAGATGGGGCTGTTAGTCAAGGCCTTGCACTAGGACAATGCTGGTTGATATGATGCTATACAGATGCGATTACCAATCCGATTCTTCTTATGAGATTCTTCAGTTTGAAAGTGACCATGTACTTGTATGAATACCTCCCTAGTTAAGAGGGAGTGTTGAAAAGTCAACTAGGTCGGTCTTCATATTGACTGTGTAATTATGTGTTTTATGTAAAGAAGAGGACAAAGATAATAAAATGTATTTTTGGTTGTACATGCTTCATGGGTTTCATGAGCAAGATTTTATTATAGACTTCTTCTTGATGTCTATTAGGGTTGTCTTCTAGTTACATTTGTAATTAACTGTCTATTAAATGAAGAGTTTAGTCATCAATATATGCTCCAGACCTTGTCATGAACCTTGTCACATATCCTTGAAGAAAATGGCTCCAGACTGATGCTCAAGCAACCCTCAAGACAACCTCCTTAACGCTGGAAGATCAACCCTACAAGTCGGCTTGAAATTGCTAGAAAAGTCGGCTCAATAAAATGTCACATCAGTTCAATGATAGGTTGGCTAATTATAGGTTCGAACAACTATAAATAGCCCAGAAATCTGCGCAGAAATTACAGAGGTGAACTTCTGACAGTCTGTTATTAAGCGACAACTTCAGGACAGGAACAAGTGCGAGTTAAGGACAGAAAGAAGTGCGGATATCTCTGAGGTATTACAGCATAGTGAAGTCTGTGATAAATATGACGTTAGGGCAGCATCCATCTGGATTAAGGTGTGGAATAAAGTGCTGAAGCAGACTGTGATAAAGTGCAGATAAGGGCTGCGTTCTACAGCATTCAAGTGTGGATTAAGGTACTGATCATGTCAGAGTTTAAGTGCGGATTAGTCTGAAGTTAAAGTGCAGATAATTCTGGGTAATCCTCGGTGATACCTAGGTCCTATCTAAAGTAAAAGCAAGAACAGGGCTATATTAAGTATAAGAAAATAAGCTGAAGTAAATGCGAAGAAAAGGGACAAGCTCTGAGATCCTAGGGCTGTCGTGAAATATAGAGAAAGTTTGTAATAAAGTGCGTGAAAAGGGCTATGATCAGAATACAAGGCTGCAACAATAACAGTGCATAGAAGGATGAATCCAAGGCTGGTGCTGAACAGTGCAGATCGGTGCAGGAAGGTGCAGGAAAGGAGTCATTAGAAGAAGCAGTGACAAGGTCTTGGAAGCACACAAGGGTCAAAGGTCTGTGTCATGGTCATGGTACTTGTCATCTGGAAGTCTATAAGAAGAATTTCTTGTGGATTTTCCTCTCCAAGAGGGAGAGGTTTTGGCCCTGGCTTGAAGAGCCTAAATTTTTGTTTCTTGTGTTTTGATAATTAACTTGATGAAAGATATAATAATCTAAGAAGAGAAGACATAAGTTAAAGAAGTAAACTCACAAGTAATTATCAAGTAGAGAATTTGAATTAATCACTAGCCCTCCAAATTCTCAACATAATTTACTTGATTATTTTTGACTCTTTTTGACTATATATATATGAAGAACATGCTTAGACCAAAATAAAGTAATAATGAATATAATAATAAATATATCAATGGTAAAGTTTACATTTTATTGCGTTATGAAGAACGACACTAGTTATATTTTTTAACTCCCTCTTAACTACAGAGGTCTTCATAATGACAGAACAGGATACTCTCAAGTTGAAATATTCATATAAGAAAGGATCCGGATTGATAAGCATCAATGATGATTTACATCATCATAGCCAACATTGTCAGAATAGCAAGGCCTTGACTAACAAGTTCTATCTCTCCACTAGATCAGAGCACAATGCTGAGAGGTATAAATTTGGACACCACCGTCTCTGTAGGCACATACCCCACCTGCGTGTTCACCAAGTATGTCCTCACAAGGCCATTTCCTAATCCACTGCCACAATACCCGACACTAGGAAATGTCGGTCCTTGTGGCAGTGGATTAGGAAGGCATCCACAAGCATAAGCTTGTCTCAAGAAAGGAACATCATCAATACATTGGCTATCTGCTTCTTTAATGGAGACATACTTCCGTTTCATGACTTCATCCTGCCTCATGTCACGAATTATAAAGTACTTCGACCTTCTTGGTTCTCTGTCAATCTTCATGTTGCCTTGATCAATATCAAAATCGAATCCAACATGTCATCAAGTGGTTCTTCAAACATTCTGCAGAGTCAAACTGCTTCACAATTGATCGTACCAACTGCCACATCTTCTGCCTCTATCGTATTCTTCTATGAAACCATGCCGTACCATAACTCAATCATCAGTAGTGTCTCTTCTTATTACTGTTAAATTAATTGATGTATCCAAAAATCTCAAGTTGTAAGACCCTTCATGTCAATTTCTGCTTCTAGCTCCCTTTGAAGTTGATATTACTTCCTTCGCATTATTTAGATTCACATTCTTTCAAGAAATTGCATTGAATAGCGACCAACAGCAGTGTCAATATTAGTTCTTCCAATAATGTGTCCAAAGTTCGAACCAATCAACTGCTAGATCAAAGCTTTTTAGTGATATAGCCATATTATTGTAAACTATCAACCATCCTACAAGGAGAATCTTGATAACAAGCATCTTTGAATTTCTTCCCAAATATCTGTAATTAATATACTGATCAACATGTATTGTGTTCTGCCTTCAACCTCCTTTGAACATAAAGTCTCTAATCCATGAGTCCCTTTTAGATATGTGATTGCAAGGTCTTCTATGAACATGAGACTCCTGAAGTAATTGAATTTCAACCTTTCTTTCTGTCATTCAGTTGACTTTCCTTTTAATGTATATTATCAAATCGCCTACATTCTTCTTGTAGAATTCTTTTGCTTTGTCCTTATAGTTATTCTGTCGGACCTCCTTCCGAAAAGCCTTGTACTAGTAATATTAGTTCCCTTATTGTATGAAGTCGACTTATCTTCATTGAAATTGAAACAAGTATCATGCTGGAGAAAAGCTGCATATTCACCTATGCTCTGCTTCTATTGTCAACTTGTATTCCTTGCTTGCTAAATGATATGACTGCTTTTAAAACTTCATGATGAAATTAACATCTTAACTGTGACTGTGGCTGTAGAATATTGTGATGACAACTTTCCAATGACTCTCTCTTCAAAATATACGGTTGTTCTTAAACTAGATCTTCATGACTTCATAATTTGCAAATCCCAAAGATCTTATATCTTTCAAATGTAACTGCAACTGCGACTCTAACTGCCATTTTCTAATAAGAAATGAAAACAAACTTGCTTGCAAACCTGTTACTTGCTATATTCTTCAGTAGTAGAGGTCCTTGTTGTCTTCAACCTTTAGACTTTGGGGTTATTTTCAGCTCCTTCATCTTCTGCTATATGTGCTTCATTTCTTTCCTTCCTTTTATTGCTCTTACAATCTCTCTTATAATGTCCATATTCATCACAACCAAAGCATTGAACTTTAGACATATCCTGGTTACCACGAGGCTCGTTGTTGTTGTTGTTCTTGTGATGAGATCCAAATCTTCCGAACTTTCCAAATTTCTTCTTCAATTTAGCAGCAAATGATTGAGAATTTTCATTATTTTGTTCGGTATCATCTTTAGCCTTCAACCTTGTTTCTTCTAGAACACATAGAGCCCAAAGTTCTTCAAAAGTGGAGTATCTTTTCTTGCATAGATTCCACTTGCAAAACCATTCCAAGATGGAGGTAGGGCATTGAGTACAGAAGTGATTAATTCATAATTAGATATTATTTCTCCAAGTCTTTGAAGTTGATCCTTTATTTTTGATATTTTCACAAAGTATGAAGCCACATCTTCGTCTTTTGACATTCTTGTTGCATTGAGTTTTTTCCTTAGATATATCTTTTGACCGGTAGAATTGACAGAATATAGTTTGACCAATTTATCTAAACTTCTTTGGATGTTGACAGATCTGAAATAAAAGAGACAGGATGATCTTTGATAGACTCAGAGAATTCTTTGAGCTCTGATTTCTCCCTTGTTGTATTTGGTCATTTCTTGAGCATCATTTTTGTCTGGTATTGGAACACTGCCTTCAACAAATTGCATGACTTCATTTTCTTTGACAACTAGATCAATTATCTTCTTCCAAGCCTTGTTATTGGATGCTCCATCAAGTTTGTTGCTTTCCTTACAAATAGATGTCATCTGGCTAGGAGGATTAGACAGAGTATAGTAGAGTACTTGTTATAAGAGTGTCTTCAAGAATGCTGATGAGAGGATAAGAGCGTTGATGAGTGAGTAGGAATTTGATGATATTTCCAAGAGATTTTAATAAAGACCTCGAGAGAGATGGCTACTCTGAGGATGTCTTCAACAACAAGATCTTCAAGCCTTCTTTGAAGAGATAACTGCTGCAATAGTGTCTTAAAATATGCCAACAAGTAGTTACCTTCAAGCTGCCTTCCTTTCACCTTAGCTTTCATACCATTTTGAGAAACCAAGTGCTAGAAGATAATGGTTGATTTCTCTTAACTTGATAATTACTTGTGAATGTTTGTTGGCTTTTTATTACTTAATTAGAAATATGAACCTAATCTCTTTATAGAACCAAAGTGTTTTATGGTGGTTTTTAACACAACTATAAAAGTCTGCAGAACCTATTGAGTAGGGAATGCTGTTTATGTTTTAGCATAATCATCATTAACAAGAAAGGTGAGGAAGAATACTTGCTATATAGACAGTTGTCTGTCTGATAGACTCTACAAGGACCTTGAAAATAGTTACACTTTAGTTTTGTAAAGCTAAATTGCATTTTGCTCATGTCTAGTGTCCAATAATGGAATGCCACTTGGGCCTTTTTTGATTTGCTTGAGCTTTTTCAGAATGGGCAAGTGTAAGTGTTGTGCATATTACTATATAATAGAGCTTGTTATGCTCACAAACTTGAAGCACTACAAATGTTTATGGTGAATTTTGAATTTTTACTATATACATGCTTGTATGTATGTATATTTGCCATGCCCAACTTGTCATCCCCTGAAAAAATTTGGGGTGTTCTCTAGCAATTTTGGGGATGTGTCCTCCTGTCCCTGTCACCCCCGTCGTATGGAAAACCAGCAACATCAAGGTATACATGAAGGGCTTGGTGTTTTTGATTAAATGCCAATCACATACCCTCGTGTGTGATTTAATTCAAAAAAAATGCTGCAGTCCTATCAATATTGAAATCCTGAAATTGAATTTTGAATGTGATATGAATTTCTACTTTCTGCATATAAAGTTCAATGAGGTTGGAACCATTCTCAAATTTTTTGAAACAATTAATGGTAATGTTAAAATTTTAAGGATAAAAATCAAAGAAGGAAAGATGAAGGAAAAGTTGAAAAAAGGAAATACATGAAAGATAAAGGAAAAACTAACTTTTGCTTTTTAGAATTTAACATTACCATTAATTGCTAGTATTTTAGCTCAAATCATATGAGATAAAATGAGATTGAATTTTCAGGTATTAGAGGCTTCTAGAAGTCTCATTATATCATAATTAATCTGTAGTTAGGCACTAAGACCAAAATTGTGGGTCCCAACATTCAAATTAAGGCAAAATAAGGTAAATTTGTTTTTGAAATACATTGTACATATGCGTGATATGGCCTTGAAACATGTTTCCAACGTGTGCATCCTTATGGCTTGAAATGTATTTTAAGGCAATATCAAACATGTTTCCTTATTGAAATGCACTTGGTACAACACTAAATCCTGCATTTCCTACAACATATAGTAGTAACTCGTGGGATTCCCATAGGGATAAAAGGTGACTCCCATATCTTGTGAATGGTTCGCCTTACCCCCTAAGCTCCTATGAAGCCCCATGGTCTGCAGCTCTATCTCTTGGAGGAAAAATACATTCTTCGATTTGTCTTGTAGCGATATTTGAGTCTTGGTACTGGTGTTGAAATCCCCTAGAAGAAATACCTACTTGAGAGTGGAGTAGTGGGATATGTTGATGTAGAGGTTGAGGAAGGGACCCCCCCATAGTCTTTATGGATACTATAATGTAAACAACATGAGGTAGGAGGGCACTCCTATGGGTCCAAACCCATAAGAACCTAGTGTGCTTGTCTGAGGCCGACATGGAGAGCTTGCTCTAGAGAGAGTTGCAGATGAGACATGTGAATCCACTCGAATTTTTGCAAAGAAGAACAACTTAATTGAACACTGACTAAAATAGGTTTGACATAATTTCTACAAATTATCCATCGAGATATGAAGGTAACTATTGGTTATTCTCATGTTGAACGCAGAATTTTGTCAAAACGCCCAAACAACCGTTGAGAAACTCCTTTACTCTTCCCTTATTAGGGGGCCTACCTAAGGGTGTATCTTTTTGATAGTCAATCATATATATTATTATATAGTCCTCTCCCTTAATGATGGCTCTCAACCCAACTGATGTCATTTCTATGCCTTCCACTAGGGAGTTATGCTAATTCTTAGAGACCCCTATAGAGGTATCATCTCAGATCTTAGGAAGTTCAAACCACATCAATAAGTGGATGTGTTCCCTTGTGTCTTAGTGATGGGTTGCCTCTTGTAGGTACTGAGACATGACACAAAGGAATTCTTCTTCCAGTTAGTCATGTATCGAGAACTTCCTCTCCATGTCCTTTGATGTCAGGAGAAGCACTTGCTTTTGTGTAACCTTGTACATCTTTCTCTTGTACCCTCGTATATGACATTATTTCAAACGTTTTCGGTGGTCAATTTTTGCACACATGCTTTTGTATTATGGACACACTGCATGTACACCTTTCCTTATACTTTTGTTCCTATCCTTAGATCTTAGATCTTAGGAAGTAGATTTGTTTTTTCTTTCTTATATTTGGCCTAGGAGTGGCTTGTGTGCTTTGTTATTCTATAGATTTGTTTTCCTGTCTCTAATGGATCTTTTGGAGAATTCTAGCACACTTATTTTAGTATTGTTTTCTTGTATACCTTGGTTGGCTTTTGTGTTAGATTTGATACCATGTTTAGATCACATGAGAACATGGTGTTCGAATGGAACCAAACAACTGAGTAGAAGAGTGGCCATGTTTTGAGATCGGTATTCATAAACTCATTCACTATGATCTCTTGGCTATGACAAACTGACCATGATTTGAGATGGGTATTGATAAACTGTCATTGTTATTTCTTGCCTATGACAAACCTATTTGAACTAGGTATCCTTTAACCTTGTATTAGAGCTGGGTATCCATAAGCCAACATGTTGATTTATGGTAGCATCGAATATGCTCTAGCCTTGTAATTTTGTATATAGTCTAAGACACATGTATTCCACAAAACCCAGAAATGGTTTTGAAAAATTCCACTTAGAGATGATTTAATTAAATTAATTAATCGTTTTTTAATGTTTTCCTAAGTCTAAACTTAGGTAAACTGATTAATTAAAGGGTATTAATTAAGTCAAGTGTGAATGTTCTAGATAAAGTCATGGATCACCTCCAAGTTAATCTTAGCCCTTGATTATGTTTTAATCTTGGCCGTTGAAGAGTCAATGAAAGATTATAAGAAGGAAGGTGAGGGGCCTATGGAAAATACACTTGACACTTGAGCCATTGGGCATTTTCGAGTTGTGAGATAGAAGTAGGGCTGGGTTTGCTAAGTGATTTGATTTAATGATCGAATCCAGAGGGGTAGAAGCGGAAATTGGTTAGGAGGACCAAGAGTGCATTTTCAGAGAGAGGCAGAGGTGACGCAAATAGAGACAACGCAGTTTTCTGAAGAAGTGACGCAGATCCTGTAGGAAATCACGCAGAAACAGCACAGTGTCTCTTGGAGTCAGTTTGAAGATAGCTAGAGGTTGGAATTTCTGAGCCAGGAGGGCCAAAATTCAGCCCTAGATCAGCTACATCAGTTGCAGAACAAAGTGACGCAGTTCCTTCAGTTTGCCCACATAGGTTTACGCAGCCTAGCGTAGGAAATCACGCAGAGGCAGTAAGGGCATCACTTACATTGTCAGATTAGCCAGAGATTAGCTGAGTGAGGTATATTTCACAATTTTCACCAGATTGCCTAGATTTCTCTGAAGGGTTTGCCGGATGTGGGCACCCTAGTTGTATTCAAGATTCTGCTGCATAATAAAGAAACCCTCAGATCTGTTGCACTGGTTTTCCCAAATTGGGTTTATCCGTGGACAATTGTCCAAAAATAACGGTGTCTATGTGTGATTACTTGTGCTATTTTTATATGTGAAGTTTGCAGCATATTTTATTTTGTTATTTAACTCAAGGGAAATGTTAAATAATTGTGTTTGATAATGCAATAGAATAAATTTAATAAGTAGCTGCAGTAGGGTTCTCCACTATAGAATTTTCACATGGTATCAAAGCTGTCAGATCCAAAGGAAGCAAGGTTAGAAAAAGGGATTGCGTAAACTAGAAGCTTTAGAAGGGACACAACGCAGGAAGAAGCACAGACAAGTATGACAAACTTAGATGTCTTATCCTCTAGGTTAAAAGAGGATGATACATTCCTAACAAGTTCAGTATCTGTAGGAATCTGGTATATTGATAGCGAGGATTCAACTCACATGACTAGAGTACGAGAATACTTCTCGAGCTATAGGGAAGAGCAGATGATCTTCCAGATCACTATGGGCAATAGCACGAAGTGCACTCAAGTTGGGAGAGGATCCGTAGTGTTTCAAACGGAAACCGGAACCAGTGTCAGGATCACGGATGTACTACATGTGCCAGGGCTTGGGATGAACCTAATCTCAATATCCCAGTTGCAGGACAAAGGGTATGACATTCACTTTATCGAGAAGAAAGTATATGTCAAGCATCCCAGTTGGAAGCAAACAAGACAGATCGAGATCAGGAGCAACAGACTATACTGGTTGCAGATCGAAACCCCGATGGCACTAGTCAGTAGTAATCTTGAAGACAAGGAAGGGTTGAATGAACTTTGGCATAGAAGAATGGGGCACCTACACCACGGTGCATTAAAAATGCTCAGAGAAACAATTGATGGGGCACCTGTTCTCAGCACGGAGCATGATGATGTGTGCAGAGGATGTGTACTTTGGAAGTACGCTAAGACATCTTTTCCCAGAAGTGAAAACAGGGCAGCGAGCGTTTTGGGATTGATACACTCAGATATCTGTGGACCAATGTCAACTAATGCTCTCAAAGGTTGCAAATATTTTGTCACATTCATTGATGATCACTCCAGGAAGACTTGGATCTACTTCCTGAAGACAAAAGATGAAGTCTTTGAAAAGTTCAAAGAATTCAAGGCTCTTGTTGAAAACATGATGGGGAAGAAGATCAAGACACTGCGTTCAGATAATGGTGGGGAGTACATAGATGGGGACTTCACATATTTCTGTGCAAAGGAGGACATCGAGAGAGAGTGGATTGCGCCATACAATCCAGAGCATAATGGTGTGGCAAAACGGAAGAACAAGACAATTGTAGAAGAAGCCAAGGCCATGTTATTTGAACCTTGACTTACCTCGATATTTATGGGCTAAAGCATGCAATACAACAATGTATATCCAGAACAGAACACCTCATAGAGCCTTGAGTAAGAAGACTCTTGAGGAAGCTTTCACAGGGAAGAAATCCGAGGTAGGGCATCTTCGGATATTTGGTAGCATGGCTTACTGTCATGTACCCAACGAGAAGAGAAGCAAGCTAGATCAAAATGCAGAAAGGGGGTATCTTGTAGGGTATAGTGACACCTCCAAGGCATACAGAATCTATATTCCTGACAGTAGGAAGGTTGTGATAAGATGCGATGTTAAGTTCATGGAGGATAGAGCATTTCAGAAATCGCGTGATATGCTTGCAGAGGATCAAACTGCAGAAGTTCTCTTGGTCCAAGAACAACAGGGGCACCAAGAAGAACAGATAGGAAGACAGACTGTGGTACCAAGGACAGGTACCAACATTTTCACAGAGGCAGATCAGGAAGATACTCAGTCAGAAGAGAAAATAGATCAAGAGGAAGAGTTGAGAGAGCAACCTTCCACCAGTGGATGGATCAGCACGGAAGCTCAGCGAATACTGAGGGACGCAAAAAACTTTATTGGGACTCCCAGGGATGGGAAGAGACAACGCAGACCTCTTGACAGGTACCAGGCCTCAGTGGCTCAAGTAGAGGAACCTCCCAGCTTCTAGGAAGCTATTCAACACCAAGTATGGGTAGATGCCATGATAGAAGAGTATGCTTCTATCATGACAAATGATGTCTAGGAAGTTGTTCCCAGACCTCAGAGCAGATCAATTGTTGGATCACGTTGGATCTACAAGATCAAATACGCTGCAGATGGAGGTGTAGAAAAGTACAAGGCAAGGTTCGTGGCAAAAGGGTCTGCTCAGAAGGAAAGCATTGATTATGAGGAGACCTTCGCACTAGTTGCCAGATATACCTCCATTCGGACTATAGTATCTTTAGCAGCACAGATGGGATGGGAGATTCATAAAATGGATGTCAAGACAGTGTTCTTGAATGGAGAAATTGAGGAAGAGGTATACATCGAACAGCCAGAGGGTTTTGAGACTCATGAAAGGAGGTCTCATGTGTGCGGATTAAAGAAAGCTCTATACGGGCTTAATTAGGCTCGGAGAGCGTGGTATGGTCGGATAGATAGCTATTTGCAAAAGATGGGATTTGTCAAGAGTGATGCGGATCCCAATCTTTACTATTTGCTGGTAGAGGAGGAGCAATTGATACTTGTACTATATGTAGATGATCTGTTTCTTACAGGATCATCCAGGCTCAGCAAGAATTGCAAATGGAATCTAGAAGTTGAATTCGACATGAAGGATTTGGGGTTGATGCACTACTTCCTAGGACTGGAAGTTTGTCAAGAGGATGGAGATATCTTCATGGGACAGGAGAGCTATGCCTTGGAAATTCTGAAGAGGTTAAGAATGCAGGACTGCAGACCCATGGTCACACCCATGATCACCAATTGGAAAAAGATAGATGCTTCAGAAGATACAGAGGTAGACCCCACCTTATACAGACAGCTCATCGGATCACTGATGTATTTGGTGAACACCAGACCAGACATTTGCTTTGCTGTCAACACTCATAGTCAGTTCATGGTAGAACCCAAAAGAGTGCAGTGGGCCGCAACAAGGCACGTTCTAAGGTATGTACGGGGAACTGTCAGATTCGGTATCAGATATGGCAAAGAAGAGGATGTCAGACTCAGTGGATTCACAAATGCAGATTGGGCAGGGAGCTCAGTGGACAGGAAAAGTACCTCTGGGTACTGTTTCAGCGTTGGCTCAGGAATGGTGTCTTGGTGCAGCAGGAAACAAAAGTCAGTAGCATTGAGCACAACAGAAGCAGAGTAGATGGCAGCTAGTACAACTACATGCGAAGCAATCTGGCTTCAGAAACTTCTTGTGAGTCTATTCAGGAGCAGGATGGAGCCAACTAGTGTTTACTGTGACAATCAGAGTTGTATCAAATTCTCTGAAAATCCAGTATTTCATGATCGGTCCAAACGTATTGACATCTGATGTCATTTTATCAGAGACTGTGTTCAACGTGAGGCAATACAACTCCAATACATTCCCACAGGCGAACAAACAACAGATATTCTCACTAAAGGTCTGGGAAGAATTAAGTTCACTAAGTTCAGAGAACAACTGGGTATGATTGAAAATCCATTTCAGTAAGAAATGGATTCGTAGCAGCAGTGCAGCAGCAGCAGCAGCACTGTGCACAAAGAGGCAGCGCAGTGCAGAGTAGTGCTCACGTAGTGCAGAGCAGTGCTGACGCAGTGCAGCAGCGTGATTGCAGAATTTAGAGGGAGTTGCAGTACAGTGGCAGTTGGCAGCAACATGCAGAGTCAACAACAGTACAGTTGCAACATTTTTGTGCAGTGTTGGTGAGCAACATCAACAACACAACAACAGATGTTACAAAAATCAGATTAACAACACATTGAGTTGTCTTGCTAGAGCACTTTCCTTGCTAAGAGGGAGTGTTGATTTATGGTAGCATCGAATGTGCTCTAGCCTTGTAATTTTGTATATAGGCTAAGACACATGTATTTCATAAAACCCAGAAATGGTTTTGGAAAATTCCACTCAGAGATGATTTAATTAAATTAATTAATCATTTTTTAATGTTTTCCTAAGTCTAAACTTAGGGAAACTGATTAATTAAATGGTATTAATTAAATCAAGTGTGAATCTTCTAGATAAAGTCATGGATCACTTCCATGTTAATCTTAGCCCTTGATTATGTTTTAATCTTGGCCGTTGAAGAGTCAATGAAAGATTATAAGGAGGGTGAGGGGCCTATGGAAAATACACTTGACACTTGAGCCATTGGGCATTTTCGAGTTGTGAGAGAGAAGCACAACTTTTGATCAAGAACAAATCACTAGGGCTGGGTTTGCTAAGTGATTTGATTCAGTGATCAGTTCCAGAGAGGGGCAGAAGCAGAACTTGGTCAGGAGGACCAAGAGTGCATTTTTAGAGAGAGGCAGAGGTGACACAGATATAGACAAAGCAGTTTTATGAAGAAGTGACACAGATCTTGTAGGAAATCACGCAGAAACAACGCAGTGTCTCTTGGAGTTAGTTCGGAGATAGCTATAGGCAGGAATTTTTGAGCCAGGAGGGCCAAAATTCAGCCCTAGATCAGCTAGATCAGTTGCAGAACAAAGTGACGCAGTTCCTAGAGTTTTCCCACGCAGGCTTACGCAGTCTAGCGTAGGAAATCACGCAGAGGCAGTAAGGGCATCACTTACATTGTCATATCAACTCAAGATTAGCTGAGTGAGGTATATCTCACAATTTTCACCAGATTGCCCAGATTTCTCTGAAGGGTTTGTCGAATGTGGGCACCCTAGTTGTATTCAAGATTCTACTGCATAATAAAGAAACCATTCAGATCTGCTGCACCGGTTTTCCCAAGTTGGGTTTTTCCGGGGACAATTGTCCAAAAATAACGGTATGTGTGATTACTTGTGCTATTTTTATATGTGAAGTCTGCAACATATTTTATTTTGTTATTTAACTCGAGAGAAATGTTAAATAATTGTGTTTGATAGTGCAATAGAAGAAATTTAATAAGTAGCTGCAGTAGGGTTCTCCACTATAGAATTTTCACACAACACATTGTTGTGTCTTGGCTATGACCAGCCTATGTGAGCTAGCTCTCCTTGAACCTTGTATTAGAGTTGGGTTTCCATCAACCCACTCTCATTTGTATTTTGGCATCAACCGACCTTGTATTGAGTTGGGCATCTGTAAGTCTACTCCATTTATATTCATCATTTCTCCTTGTGGCCCTCTATTCAGCTTAAGGGTTCGTGTTGATAATGGTGTAATCCGCACATGTGGCCATGACTATTTCATATTGTGTCCTTAATTCTTTTTGTTAGGCGTCGATTATGGCTAAGGCCATCATTTATTGTAATACTAAGTTATGGTTAAGTTCAACCTGGTCAACTTTGATATGTAGGCTCAATAACCCTCTTGGAGAGCCTGTCCTAGTTATGTGGATCCATAGCCCCTATTGGGTGGACAACCTACTTGAGTTGTGTATAAATACGAAACTCAAACTTCGTATGCAAAATTATTATGTGATCCTTCTTTAGCCTTTGAGCATCTTTATTTTATACAAGTGATTAAGCCAACATCCACTACATCTTTGTTGCTTTGTTGTTCTATGGTGGTCCTTTTTCCTGTCTAGCATCTTTTGTGTAGCTCTAGCATGCTTTTTTAGTGTTGTTTACTCCCTTACTTTTGCAGGTTTTTGTTTCAACTGTTTGGATCACCATTTGATTCCCTGGTTCTCTTGTGATCTCAACAAATCCAGGGAGATGGGTGCAGTAGGAATCTCTCTAATGCTCTTCAGAAACATTTTCGTACTGAGAATAAAAGTACATCAAATAGTCATCGTGCCTTTTCAGTACTAGCAGGAAATTTCTTCACAAACTAGGAATCCTAAGCAACAATATGAAACAACATTTGGATGTGAATTATGTTTCAGGAGATAAACAAAGACATAAATGAGACGTCTCTTGACCAAGCATCCATCCCTAGAGGCCCCAGGTAGCAAATTTCCAAGATGGAAGATTTCTTCATAAATCCCACCCAGACCTCAATAGTTGAGAACCTGGATCTGCTACAAACCTACTTGGATAACATGTGTACCTCTTGGTTATGTTCCTTGTAAATGTCGTCAAAAGTAACTGTTGTTATTCTGTATTTGAGGGTTTCACCATGCTGCAAACTTCCATGCCAATACTTATTTGCTTGCGGGATAGATTCAACCACTACATCACCAGCTGTAAGTCACCATAGACCTATAAATAAATTAATCCCTTTTCTAGTGCAATGCCATTAAAATTGATGCTGCTTTTATCTCTGCAAAGGTATTGGTCCACTATCAATGCCACATTCAAATTTGATTTGGTAAGAATGAGAAGTGAACAGAATACCCCTCTGCACCACAATTTTTTGGGGATTGTGTGGCTGCTCCATCAAAACTTCCATATGGTTCTGAGGTGTTATTCTGAGATCCTCTTTTTCTTTTTCTTTTTTCTTATTAGGTTTTTCATGGTTTGCATATGCTTCTCTAATCTTGCAAAATATATCTCTGTTTGTGGATAGCTTTTCATTTTATCGAGATTGTATATGCTTTCTCCAGGCCTATAACTGAAGTTACCGGTGACAGCAACAAAGTGCTTATTTCTGTTTATGGGCAATAATTCTTGAAATTGGGATGAGATGCATATATATAAATCAGGAGATAATAATGCAATTGATCGACAGTGAAAATTGAATAAATGGTGTTTGCAACCATGGTAGGAGCTAGGTATCTTATGCTGAAGGAAATGCGATCTAGTTAATATATGTATTTTTTTATTTTTTTTCACATCATCAAATTAGGCCAAAGACATAGATAAAGTATCTGTTTATAATCAAAATGTATCCTTCACTACTCTGCTTGTAGCCCTCATCTAAAGGGCATTTTCGTTTTCATATTTTGGTAAAAGTATTGTGTTCCTATCTTTAGTTGATTACCTTCAAGTAGCAAATAGATAGATGAATTTTTCTTTCTCACATGTATGACTCCTTTGGATTTTGTCCATTTAATGTTTTGTTTTGTTCTATACCTTGGGTTCTTATTTGTACTTTCTATTTCGTTGCTTCTGTCTAGTGGAATGGGTCCTGACTCCAGAGTTCTAGTGCGGAAAAGCAGAAAGCAGGCACAACAATACTACAAACTATACAAAGTAAGTCTTAGATAGGAGTTGTTGCTTCTTTCGTAATATTGCATGCTATCTAATTTAGTGTCCGTTGGTTAAAATTCTTGCTGACCTATATCATGAACTTGGATATGATTTGCTGCAGTTTCAGATCCTTAGTATTGAGTTTGGATTGAAAGCTAAAAGTTAAAACCATTGCTTAGATCTAAAAAATGTGGTAGTAAGGATTTGAAGTTATGGCCGATGTTATTGAACTGAACCGGAGCTGGTGGAACTGGCCTGTCTGGCATGTTTGGAGACAAACTGGTTCAATTGGTGTTCTGAACCATTTTTGGCTGGTTCCATACCAAATTGGCCAGTTTCATATTGGAATTGGCTGGTTTGGTACATAACCGACCAGTTTTGTAGAGTGTCGGATGGTCAGTTAAGAACCATTGAAACATTTTTGTTTTGTTTTGTAAAAGCAATACTATAGGTCATTTGCTATGTTGCACGGGGATCCATCCCCGCCATAATTCATGCCGTTCCCTTCGTTCCGGCGTTCCGAGGGCTTTGGAACTCTTCGGAAACGTTCTAGATTTGCCGGGGACTCCATCAGGGACTTGGGGACTTCAAGGCCGTCCCCTAGCCATCCCTCGAAAATTTGGAGACTTTTTGGGGACTTCCAAAACGTCCCTCGATAAATCGGGGACTTTTGGATGTCCCCAATAAATTTTCAAATCATAAGTTAAAAAAGTATTAAAATATTTCATTTTTATAAAAAATAAAAATTAAACAAAATTTTAAATTAAAAAAAATGCAAATTCCTAAATTACATTTACCCTAACCTAAAGGCTAATGCATATACCTATCAAACTTAAAACATTTACGGTTTACTATTTTACCATTTGGCAGCTACACTAGTGACTATATTATTTTAAAATTTTAATTTTTGTCATTTTGGTTCTTGTACTAAAGTCTATGACTATAATTTATAAATTTATAATCCATGGTTTTCTACTTCCAGACTCTTAATTTGAGATTTATATTTAAATTTTAATGAATTGCTCATGTTTATATCTTTATTAAATTTTAGTACTATTTATTTTTACGCTTTAGCTGCTATTTAAATTTTGAAATGATTCATCATGCATCAATGATCATAGAATGATTATGTAGATATTAGACAATAGTGGATTGTAGGTTGTAAGTTGTATGAAACTAATAGTACTTCCTAAGTTATGCAATGATGACAAAATTTGTTTTTGTGATGCACAATTCTCAATGACGATTAGATACTATTAGAATATTGGTATTGGTCTTTAGATTTATCATTTTAGTATTTTATTTATTTTGATTCATGTTTAATTTTATTTTAATTTTAATTTTTTAATAAATAATAAATATAATAAATAGTTGCCTCACTTGCCGTCCCCAACCTTTTGTCCCCTGAAAATTTGGGGGTGCGCTCTAGCCATCCTAGAAACTCGTTCCCTCCCGTCCCTACGTCCCCACAGCCAGTGCAACATAGGTCATTTGCAATCACAATACCTAGCCCTAGGGCCCTACTAATGTTGTTTAAAGAGAACCTCACCCTCTAATTCACTTACCCTAGTAATTAATGGCAATGTTAAGAACATTTTCCTTTATCTTTCATTTTCATCCTTTTACTTAAATTTTTAATATTACCATTAATTGTTTTAGGATGTTTGAGAGTGGTTCCAACCTCGTTGGATGGAGAAAGTAGAGTTTTAGATCCCATTTAAATTTCAGCAGACTTAATAGTTTTCAGGATTTCATGATTGGCGGGATTGCAATGTTTCCATCGAATTCTGTCATGTATGGGAGTGTGGAATTGGCATTTAATCAAGAGCACCAAGCCCTCTACGTACCTAGATGTTGGTGGCATCAATTGTTGAACTCCTTTGTTATGACCCTAGTAATGATGTACCCATCACTCAAACAAAATCACTGATTTGACATGTTAAGCTTTTGCTATCTTATTTTAATGCTTAGATGGTGATATTGATGATGCGGGTCTCAATATAGGCAATGATTTTGATGATGTGTAGTTATTTGTTGTAGAATGCCTTTTTTGGACTCCGAAGGCCGTTTAGAGCCTCGTTGTTGATGTTTTTTTGGCTAAGAGATGGGTTGCAATTAGTGCTATTTTGGTTATATGCACCCTTGCTACATATATGAGAAATTTTGCATACTTGTGTATGATGGTTTGGATTCATATTGATGCATATTAATACATTTTTTTTTTTAATATTTTATATATTGTTTGGTCAATCATTTTTTACTTTTTATTTATAACCGATTCCAATCCAATTCACAGTTTTGGTTTGATTTTTGATTATTTTTTGGTTTTTGTAAAACCTGAATGTTGGTAGACCTACTTTGGACTGGGATGTTGGAAATACTGAGAGGGGGGTGAATCAATATTTCTTTTCAATTGTTAGTTTTACCAGTTAGATCACTTATAATTAAAACACAAAACGAACAATAAGAGTAAATGCTTTTATTAATATCTTCTTTGCAATAAGTCAAGTACAATAATGTGCAGGGCTCCAACCCTAGATGAAGACACCAATCTTCAATCCTTCCAAGCACCAACCTGTACTTTGCCAAGCACCTACTTGGACTTCACGAGGCTCCAACCTCTAGGGCACCAACCCTATCTTCCAAGGCTCCAACCTTGTCACTTTGAGGCTCCAACCTCTAGGGCTCCAACCCAATCTTTGGTACAGGCACCGACCTGGTCTTCTTGAAGACAACGATCCTCTAGGGCTCCAACCCAATCTTTGGTACAGGGACTGACCTGGTCTTCTTGAGGACACCTATCCTTTAGGGCTCCAACCCATAGCTTCAATTCATCCAGATAAGATTAGTATTTCTTCACGGCTCCCAATAACATTTGCAACAAGCCTTGTCAATCTCGTAGCCAACACTGCCTTCTCCAGATCACTTCATCAATGAAAACCTTGTCTTCTCAGAAGGTGTCACCGCTGCTCTTCATATTACTTGAGCTAGATCTCTAAGTTCACCTCATGATGACTTTCAAGTTTCAACGCATCATGGTCTCCAAGAATCTTCAATACACTGCTTCAAGGATTTTCCCAGATAAAGATGGCTTCTCCAAGGTATGCTCCAAATTTTCAAGAATACTTCACAAGTCAATAAGTTTTCACAAGTCTTTGACAAGTCTTCACGAGATGACCAAGAAGATGCTCAAGCACAAATCTAAGGTTGTCCACTAGAATTTAAGTCCTTCGATGACTATCTCAATGAGGACTTCTACAAGGATTGCAAGGCTACTTCCAAGATTTGATCCTTAGCAGTGACTTCAATGGTTCTGTAATACAAGAGTCTTTTACACGCTGTTCAACAGATGATAGTCAACACAATCTTCTTCGAATACACTAGATGGTCTTCAAAGATGCTCTAGAGGACTTCAATAACTCTTCAATACTGCTTCTATTTCTTCGATGCTCAAGCCACCTAATGCTTCACAATTCTGTAGAGGACTTCCAATTTGCCCACTAATTCAAGAATCCACAGAGGTGCCTCCACGGGATTGGTTCCTCCTTCCAGCTAGGACTATCCACACTTGTTAAATATGAGCCTAAAAGAAAAGTGACTGTACTGAGCCCTACAGTTTCCACAGATTCACTTCAGGTCCAAGGAAGGTCGCCTTAAATATGCAAAGTGTGTTCTCACAGGTTACTTTTCAATTCCAAGAAGGTCTCTCCAAAAATATGCAAAGTGTGCTCTCACAGGTTACTTTTCAAGTCCAAGAAGGTGTCTCCAAATTGTTGTAGCTGCGATCCTTTAATCACAGATTTGAGGCAATGCAAATCTCCACAAGACTGTAGGTCTGAGTCCTCTCAAGATAATACAACAATATGGTGATTGTCAAGTTTATCACTGGTTTTATAGGTGACTGTCCATACGTGTGAAAATTCTACTGCAGTATATTGGTTTATTTCTTCTACTTGATTTAGATTAATACAAGTTATTTTCGGAAATTAGATTCAGAAAATACCAAAATAAACACAACTACCTACACATGCAGATCATTTACTGAATAAGACGCTCATATGCAAAAACCCAAAGTCCTCGGAAAAACCCAAAGCGGGAAAACTGGTGCAACGGATATGAGGGTTATTTTATTAAGTAGATACTGAGTATAGTAAATCTGGGTTCTAGATCTGGAAAACCCGACAGAGAATAAAAGATATCAAATCTGTAGCTAACTTGATGTTCTAGTGCCAAATATCTGACTGATCCACACCCTCAAACAAGATTTATAGAACTCAGCCTGGATCTGGCCCTAGAAATCCTCAACGCTGCCCCTGAAGCCTCAACGTCAACAATGCTAGCCTCAGAATGCCACTGCGCTGCCCAGAGAGGGACTGCGTAACCCCTGAGAGGGTGACTCAGGCCTTACGCTGGCCTGGAAGCCCTCTGCGTAACTTCTGAACCCCCTTGGAGCCTCTGCGCTGCCCTGCGTAGCGGCTACGCAACACTTGCGTAGCTGTTGCTCTACTTCTCTACGCTGTCCTTATTGCTGCTCCTCTGCCTCTTACTGACTCTTGGCTCTGGGATCAGATCATCCCCTTAGCCAATACTACTCCTTGTTGCAGGAAATTCCTTCGGAAATTCATAGCAAACCCACCCTAGAATTCTAGATCTATTCCTCAGCTCTGCAATTGTGTCTCTTCCAACTGACCCTCGAGCCTTTCTCTTATACTTTTTCCATTTATCTCATCAACGTCCGAGATTAAAACATTCATCAACGGTTGAGATTAAAAGAATGCTTGATCCATGTGACTTAAGACAATTTCAGCACATGTGTTAATTAATTAACTTGAATTATTTAATTTTCCTAAGTTTAGACTTAGGAAATCCATTAAAATAATTAATTATTTGAATAGCTTGAACACCAACTGAAATTTCTCAAATCCCTTTCTGGGTTTTGGAGATCAAGTGTTCCTAGCCCCTCCACAAAAATTCAAGGCTAGAGCACACTCGATGCTACACCAACTATACAAAATCTCAACACTCCCTCTTAGCACGGAATGTGCTCTAGGAAAGTGTACTCTAGCAATGCATCGACACCATGCACTACAAGATCTTGAAGCTGGATTCTGTGCTGCTTATGCTTAGCTTGTTGCCCTCCATCCACTGTACCGCTGCTCTCTGTATTGCTGCCCATGACACTGCCACTGACACTGCCACATATGTATTGCAGCTCCCTCTCAAACACTGCCCATAACACTGCCATTGCTAACTGCTGCACTGCAACTCAGTTGCTGAGAAGTAAGCAACTGAAAGAACTCTGCCCAACTGTTTGACAGATAAGTCAAGTTTCCCTTCATCACTGAAGCTCCCTGGATGCTGATTTATGCTGTCCTCCTCGAGACACTGTCATGCTGCACCACTGCAATGTGTGAGCCCAACTTCTCTGCACTGCTGAAGTCCCATCAGCCCCTCTGCGCCGCTGCCTCTGCATTACGTCGCTCCCTCTTCAGCTCTTCAGCTCCCACTTCTACTTCAATTTGACCTTCTACAACCATCTCCCGACTCATCTTGCTAACGTCTTAGGGCTCCTGTAGCTCGTATGTGATCCAAGAGTAGGGCTGACTCAAGGATTCTGCCAATGTCTGTAGATGCTCTATAGATCCATGTCACCCCACCTTTTCTCTCGAGGCACCTGAGCACTCATGGTTGCATCATCGTTAGAGCCATCATCCTTTGCTGCTGAGCCTTGGAATCAGAAGATCTTTTGTCCTTCTTCTTAGGACAACTGCTGGCGAAATGTCCAAGATACCACAGTTAAATCACCAAACCTTGGAAAGGTCCTTCTTCTTCTTCCCTTGTTGTTTCTTTTCCCTTGATGCAAGGGCTGCATCCTCTTGCTCCTCCTTGACTTTATCCTTTCTGCTTCCTCCACTGATATTCCACTGGTTGGCGACCCTCCTGATCTCCTCTTGGCGGAGGATAGCCCACATGTCAGCCCAAGATGGTAACACTGCCCTTCCCAGAATGCTCTGGACAAACGTCTCCCAATCTTCCGAGATTGCATTCAGAGCAGTCCTCACTAAGAGCCCCTCATCAGGAGTAGCACCAATGCCAACCAGCTGATCTCGGATGGCTTGAAGCCTGAAGAGGAATGGATCTATCTCTTCGCCCTTCCATCATTTGGAATAACCACATCTGGTTCTCTAGAAGCATTCTTCTTTGTACGGAGCCTCCTTGGTACATCGTGTCCAAGGCTACCCACATGTCATTTGCCGTAGTCTTCCCAGTAATATGAGGTATAACGTGGTCCTTGACTCCGTCTATATGATCAAACGCTTCGTCCGCGCTTGATTTTATTCATACTTCTTGAGAGGATCTGCATCGGTTGGTATGACAAGAACCTTCTCTGCATGTTCTTTGAGACCATATTCATCCAGAAATGAGAGGATTCTGGCCCTCCAGATAAAATAGTTGGACATGCCGTCCATTCTATCTTGGTCCCTCAGTCCATATCGAGCCATCTTTGCTCAGATTTGACAGAAACAATACTTCTCCCTCTGGATTTGGGTTTCTTGGTGATTAGAAACCCTCTAGTAGCTGCTTCTGCTGAAGACTAATTAACCTCCTGGAAATCTTCCACCAAAACACAAACGGACAACACTCTCTGATCCTCCTGATCGAATCTCAGATCTGCTGAGTAACTGTCTTCCTCCCGCCTTTGATTCCTTAGCTAGGCACAATTCTGCACCTGCAGAATCTCTACCCCACCAACACTGCAGAAGATTTGAAGCACTGCTTCTGGATCTTGGCAAAATTCTTCTGCAACTGGAGAAATAACTGTACTGCGTCTCACTGATTGGCCTAGCGTAGTCTCAGTGCTGCTCACAAGTGGACTGCGTAACCCCAGACTGGGTGACGCAGTCCTTACACTGCCTTGGGAAGGGTATGCGTAAGCCAGGAGGCCTTTTGCGGCTGCAACTCTGTCCTCTTCTAGATCTGCGTTCTCCTGCTGTCAAGATGCCCTTTCTTATGCACCCTCTTGTTGCCATTTTTCATTGCAAGTAATGTAGTAAAATTTTTTTTTTTTTAAATGAGGTGGTTGTTATTTTTCGTGTATGGGGGTTTAATGCCATTTTTTTTTTTGGTGCCCTAGGCTTGAATTATTCCACTACAAATATGCCAAAGCCTTTGGACCCATTTTGCGAGTATGGGGAACTTGATGGTGGGACAAATCAAGCATATCTAACATGCAAATTGTGTGGGGACAAGATGACAGGAGGGGTTACGCAATTGAAATACCATTTGGCTAGACTCCCTGGACATGAAGTTGGACTTTGTTCCGAATCTAGTGCGGAGCTTATACAAAAATATCTTCAAGCAATTGAGGAAAAAGACAAAAAGAAAGAAGAGGCAGAAATAAACAAGGATGAACGTGTAGGTAAATCTTTTGGGATATCTTCTTCCGATTTTGAGGCTGAGGGTAGTGGGAGGGGCTCCACAACGTCACCTGCTAGTGCTAATGTTACTAGGAGTGGGAGGTCATCCTTTTTTTTTCCACGAGTCAGACATGGAGCACAACCTTCCATAAAATTAATGGTTAAAAAAAAGGAGAAGCAAGAAGCAGATAGAGTTATGGGGAGGTTTCTTTTCCAAGAGCAACTCACCTTCCAACATCACCAAAACCAATCCATTTTGGCATCCAACGTGTGGTGCTATTGCTATTGTGGGTCCAGGGTACAAAAGTGCTACATATGAGGAGTTGCAGGGGTCAATCCTTCAAGTAGAAAAGCAGGACATCAACTCTAGATTGGTGGAGTTGAAACATACATGGGAGGTGTTTGGATGCACAGTGATGTCTGATAGTTGGACAAACAGGAAGGGTAGGATCCTTCTAAATTTCTTGGTACATTGTCCTAAAGGTACTAGGTTTATTAAATCATTGGATGCATCAATACATATAAAAGATGCAACATTGATATGTGAGTTGTTAGATGGGTTCATCCAGGAGATTGGTGTGGAAAATGTGGTGCAAGTCATAACAGATAATGCAACTAATTATGTGTCTGCTGGCAGGATGCTTATGTAGAGGCACCGCACATTGTTCTGGACTCTATGTGCAACACATTGTATCGATTCGCTGCTTGAGGATATGGGGGAACTCTCCTTTTTAATGAGGTGATTGATATGGCTAGGAGTGTCCCCAAGTTTATAAATAACCATGCTTTTGTTCTTAGCCTCATGAGGAGATACACTAGAAACAAGGACTTGCGGCGTCTTGCAATCACACGTTTTGCCACCAACTTTATTACTCTTCAGTGTTTGCTTCGATGCTAGTTTGAGTTGAAGCGAATGCTTGATTTTGATGAGTGGCATGATTATAGATACACCAAGAGACATGATGGGAGAGCCGTTGCAAAAAGGTTGTACACTAACACATCTTGGCAAGAGTAGAAGTAGTGTGCTTAGTTGGTGAAACCTATAGTAAAGGTTTTGAGATTGGTAGATGGTAGAAGCTTGCAATGGCTTACTTATATGAGGCCAAGGAGGCCATTCATGCTTATTATGCAGACAAGGGTTCTGCTGGGCTTAATAGGCAGATGATGTTATGGGATGTGATTGATAGTCGGTGGATAGGGATGCTTCATCGAATCATTCATGCATCAACACTCTTCCTCAACCCCACATTTTCATAGAAATGCGGCATTGATTTTGATGGCGAGGTAATGGAAGGGCTCCATTCTTGTATTCATAGGATGGTACTTGATCCTGAGCTTCGTAGCAAAATCAATCATGAGATACAGTTTTATCGGGATTTTGTTGGCCTATTTGGCTTTGATGATGCTATTGGGGAAATGACCCCTTCATGCCATGTAAGTGACAAGTCATGACTCATTAGAATTTTCAATTTAGAATTTACTTATCTATAATTCTAGATTTTAAAATTCAATTATGTTTTATTTGAAAGTTTAATTATGTTTTAAGTTTTTAAGTTTTTTATTTCTTTATTTTGTTGTAGATATTTGGTGGCGAAGCTATGGTGCAAGGGCACCAAATTTGCAGAAATTGGCCATAAGAATCCTAAGTGAAACATGTAGCTCTTTAGGTTGTGAGCGCAATTGCAGTGTATTTGAGAAAATACACTCAAAAAAGTGTAGCATGTATAACTTTGAGCTTGAACCTTCAGTTGAGCAATTACATTTATTGTAATTTTAATTTATGATTCTCAATTGTCAAGACTCAAGACTCATTAGTTTTTTTAATTTTTTGACACTCTTATAGGTTGGAGTTCTCACGCCTCAATGATTTAGTGTATGTGCATTACAATCTCCGACTTTGAGCGAAGCAAATAGAACAACCAATGGATCCAGATGCCATTTCCTTAGACAATATTAATTTATTGTCCTAGTGGAAGGTGGAGTCTAAGGTGCCCATCTTGGAGGAGTCAAATACATGGTTAGAGGAACCATTAGAACATGGGCAACAAGAGGAGGACTCGAGGGAGGAGCAAGAGGAAGAGGAGGAGGAGACCGTGGGAGCATCAACGTTAGCACCATCTGCTATAGATATAGGAGAGCGCAACTCCATATCCAACAGTCATTATTTGACATTAGGTGCAGGGTCAAGTCCTTCTATTGCTAGTGGTAGGCCTAGCAAACAACCCATCATGTTTTCCCATAAAAGGGGGAGAGGGCGCTGATCTCAGATAACTAGCTGCTAGTTTTATTTGTTTTTCTACATATAACTCCTGATGATGAGATACTTTTATATATGTGATGTTATTTTGTATTGGTTCTCCACATTTGAGTCCTTGATTGGACAATTATCGGGGATCAACAGGATTTGGTATCGCCTTTGATGTATCATTTTTATTTTACATCCACTACATCATATATATCAATGCTTTCTTCATATTTATGTGCCAATGTGTTTATTTCATGTTGTTATTGCTTTATATGTTTAAAAGTTTGAAAAAAATGAATATATTATGCATTTTTTTATGTTTGTCACTATTTTTCGATATTTTTGCCGATATTGCCGAAAAGATGTTTTCAGGAACCTCGTCGATATTTTGTCGATATCGATATTTTCAACACTGATTCAAATAATGGAAACATTGGATATTTAGAGAAGAAACTTAAGTACCTATCGATAGGAACCATTAATCGATGTAATCGTTGTATTATTATTTTTAAAATGAAGTAACAAAGACATCAACATGTTATCACTTGTTGATTGTTGCAATATCGATGATTTCATTGACATCTCTTTGGTATGTCATCGAAAATTTTCATTTACCCTTAATCTAAGTTGAACATTGATGTTGTTAATGATTTCTAGATCACATATTCTATAAAATGCCACGGAGTGAATCTTTTAATGCATGATTATTTGCTTCATAATTTGAAACTTCCATATATTATAATCCATTGAAAGAAGTCGATGTCACCACAGTGCTAAATGGTTGGACATGCTAGAAAATATTATCATGTTTACAATACCAAATCATCAAAGTTTATTCAAGTCCTACAAGTTGCCATCTTTTTGGTTATGCTCCTCTTTTTCCATTTCAAACTTATTTCTAGAATAAAAGAAATTTGAAGGCACTATCTTGTTTTAGAAAAAGATTTGTTGGCCTATATTCCTTGTCAAATATCCAAAGTTGTGTAATATCCATTCTCCATTGCTTTGCAAACAAAGCATATGGTGATGATGATGATTTTAGTCCACTAAGACCCATTATAGTCTATCAAACCTATAAAAACAATTTAACTGCGTTGATTCATCATGTTTTTCTATGATCAAATATCTTGGAATTGAATTTTACAAGTACCACATATCTCCATAGATGAACAAGTTGTAGATATTCTCACCATACCCTTGGTAAAAGAGAAGTTTGTGTTTTAGGAGGACAAAATAGGAGTGGTGCAAAATACCTTCCTCGCTAAGGAGTGTTGACGTTTGTAGCTTCGACAAGTACTTCCACATAGTTCTAAGTTTCTAGATGTGTCGAAGTCATGTAATTGACTCTTAACCTTAGCAATCACTTTAAATATTAAAGTGATTTCTTTTTATGAGAAAGGTGAGTTTAATCTAATGAAATGCAAAGGTTTTTTGCATCAGTGAATTATTTCAATCTCAATCGTTGATCATAACTGATGTTGAGATCTTATTTCAACCATCAATCACTTTGGAGATTAGGGTTATGGATTAGTCATAACTCGAACTTATAAAAGAAGGCTAGGCTAAGGTAGAAGACACATCAAGTGGAGATGTCCATTGAGTGTATATATATATGTGTGTGTGTGTGTGTGGAGAATATGATGATGAGATTGTTACAAATGAGGGCTCACTTATATAGCTAGGCAAGTGCCCCTTCATGAATGGTCATGTCCCTAGAGATATGTCTCTTCTATACTAATCTCATATTAATCATTATTAAGATTGCTTATTATTATTTATATTTACATTATTTTTATATATATTATTTTCATAACATTGCCTTCCTCTTCATAAAAGCTTTGCCCTCAAAGCTTCTTGTTGAAAAGGCGTGACATATGTTTTTCTATCTTGTTGTCTATGCACATCTTTTGGAATTATTCAATTTGTCATCTTCGTTGATACAAGATGATAAGATCCTCTGAGCGATAAACAAAATTGTCGAACTGAGAAGGGATCTAACCATCCTAAATCAATCTTTTGCGGAATTTTGCAGTTACTAGATATTTCAAATGATTTTTAATCTTAAGACTAAATTTTTGTGACACCAATATTCTTGGAGCATAAGTCACTTGTCTCTGATCTAAGTGATATGGATCTGCACACTAGTTGAGATGTCTGCTTTTATGGTTTGAGTGTTTATAGGGGGTTCTTGCGATTTGCCTTCCCTTTGTCCTCTTTGTGGCGATTTCTTGTTTTACTTGAGGTATTGATGTTGTTGAGTTGGTTACAAAATCTTCGCTTTGAATTTTCATCGTTTGAACTACAACATCTGAGTATGTTTTTGGCTTCAATCGGGTTTCAACTTGTTTGAACTGTGAAGTTAATGGGATCTGTATTTGTTCCCTTTTCTGCAACTTGAATTTCGACATTTGAAGATTTCGACGCTTCATTCTTGATAAATTGTTGTACCTTATTTTCCAACAACTTCTTGTCCTTCTTAAGCTTCTTAATTTGCATCAATAATTTTTCACTGTGGTCGTTGAGGCTAGTAACTTATTCATTTTTGTTTGCGATGATTGCATATTTTGCATTGCCTTTTAGTTTTATTGAAGAATTACTTCTGAGATATCCTTTACGTTTTTTGGTGTTACTGAATTTGACTTCAATGTAACATTTTGTGGCGTTAATTTTGTTCTTTTTGTAGGAAAATGTCTAATTTTTTTTTTTTTTTTTCGTATTTAGGATGAAGGATTCTAGTGATTTCGTCCAGGGTGAACCCAAAATTATATCACTATCGTCACAAAATAAGGTTTTAGCTATGAATTGCAAAACAAAAGTATAGTTTCCAATACTTTATTAACATTTCCCCTTTCGCTTCACAAATCCTATATATATATATATATATATATATATATATATATATATATATTAACCCTAACAAATGATTTATTTTTACTTTACACTTTTAAGTACTTAATGGATATAAAATATTTTAATTTTTATCTATATGTTAATAACTTTTAATATATACACATATATATAACTGTAATAAACCTTTTCTATTTTCTTATATGCCTTTTCAAAATAATGTATGGAATTTGGGTTAGACGCGATGATACAAATGGGTGTGATCGTAAAATCTGCACGACACAAGGTATTGATTTGAATAGACAACAACTATGGATATACGAATGCGCCGGATCACTACATGGCTCAATGTATGTCATCAATGCACTGTGAAGTGGTTTGTGCAGGTGGTGGAAAAGGGTTGCTACTAGGTCAATGGGCAGTACACGATAAGCATTGAATGCTAACAACAAAAAGAGTGAATGCAAGATGCTAAATGATAGTTGAATGGTCTACAATCTTGAGCGTATAGGACTGCACAAGCATGATTTTTTTTACGACACCGGCTGCTAAAAATGGCTGAAAAACTCAAGTTGGCGACTGGTCACTGTTGGTTGGTGATGGAATAGGATGTGGTGTTCGACGGATTTGATGGATAGCATGATAAGTAAAATGTGACAACGATCAACTAGTAAAACATGCAAAAGTTGGATCAGGCGATGAGTAGAGAAATCGTGGCGGCACTTGCGTTTTTCAGCAGTCAACAAGTCTTTTGGCGGCTGTAGTCGTCTATGTTGCTGCGACGACTACTAGGATTGACGACTGCAGTGGATGTTAGGTGATTTTATTTTTTAATAACTTATTTTTATATTGTTTTTATTATTATTATTATTATTTTATATATATATATATATATACTTTAAACTTTGTTTTTTCTTTTTATATATATAAACATTTTCTTAATTTTTTTCGTACAAGTTTTTTATTTTATTTTAAATATGTATTTTTTAAATATATATATATATATATATATATTTATTATTTATATTTATATATATATTTTTCTTTTTCTTTTTTAAGCCTTTTTTTCTATTATATATATATATATATTTCCTTTAATGGCCAAAGGCCTGACATCAAAATGGAGAACCTCCAATGCTTTATGTGGGTAAAAGCCGCAATCGCAACAACATCGAACTTGACGAAGAGTTGATGGCCAAAGGCTGGGATTGGAGATCACGACCCTGATTCCAATGTAACAAAGAAAGTTCGTACTCACAAGTTAAATACTCCAAATAACTTGGAATAAGAAGATGTCCATTGAGGTTATATATATATATATATATATATATATATATATATATATATATATATATATATATAAATGAATGAATGAAGAATATGATGATGAGATTGTTACAAATGAAGGCCCACTTATATACTTAGGCAAGTGCCCTTTCATGAATGGTCATGTCCCTAGAGGCATGCCTTTTCTATACTAATCACTAACTAATCATTATTATGATTATTTATATTTACATTATTTTTATATATATTATATTCATAACAAGCTTGAGGATAGGTTGGATGGGGTTTCAAACTTCCTACTCTGGAAGGCAAAGGTTATCTTGCTAGTGAAAGAGAATGACCTTTGGGAGATTGTTGGCAAGGAGATTCAACCACCAACAGGTCCAACATAGCTGGTAGCGCATGAGAAAAGGGAGGTTAAATCTCAATGAGTCATTTTGGATGCTGCGAAGGATCACTTGGTCCCTCACTTGGCAGAAAAGAAGACAACCAGGGGAATGTTCATGGCTGTAGTGGATTTATTCCAGAGCGATAATGTGAACTAGAAGATGATCTTTGAAAATAAATTGAGATCCTTCTAGATGTCAAGATCAGAGTATGACCAATTACTTCATGAAGATGACTCAAATACGTGATCAATTGGAGGATTGGTTAATGTGGCACTAAATGGTTTCATCAAGTCTTCGGAACCATTTGTTAAGGGGAGCTACGCTGGGGAACACCTTCCCAGTTGGGAGAGGCTTTAGGATGATTGCATCTAGTAAGAGGCTTGAGATGAGTCTAGGGTTAGCAAGGAAGGAGGTGGAGAGGATAACTGGCCTTGGTCAGTTAGCATTAGTTAGGCCAAGAAAGGCAAAGGAAAGGTTCTGGAAAAGGGTGAGGGGTCAACCTCACAATTGAGCAAGAAAAAGGACTTGAGTAAAATCAAGTGCTTCCTTTGCCAAAAGAATGGGCATTATGCATCACAATGTCTAGAGAGGAAGAAGGGGAAGGGGAATTCACAACAAATAGTAGCGGTACAAATGGATGAGTTTACAATGAAGTTTGAGGACTTCTTGTTGGTATCTCGTCTACCAACATCACCAACAAGAGTGCTTGGTACTTGTAGAGTGGTGCATAATGCCACGTGATAACATAATGAGAGCTCTTCAACAATTTGGTAGAGGAAGACTTGGATTCACATTGGAACTTGGTAATAATGCCAAGTATGTAATGAGGGGTGTTGGAACTATCATGTTCCAACTCGAGTCTAGAGGGTCAGTAGAGGTTGAGGAGGTGCTTTATGTGCCAAGGTTAATGACGAACTTAGTCTCAGTCTCAGATATGGAGGATGTATGAGTTGTAGTGATGTTTTAGAGGGGAGATCTATTCATATGTCAAGATCTTAGTCCTAACACAATAGGGGTCATTGGGATTAGAGAGGGTGGTCTTTATAGGTTGCAGAGGAAGCTAGTAAAGGCCTTGGTACATAGCAATGATAATCTATGTGAGTTGTGGCATAGGAGGATGGGACATTTGCACTATAAGGTATTGCTGATTCTAAGGGAGATTGTCACTTGTCTCCTAGAGTTCAACAATAAGCAGTAGGGTGTGTGCAAAGGGTGTGCACTTGGCAAGAATACGAAGGTTGCTTTTCTAATCAGTGAGAGTAGGTCCAAGTGGATCTTGGATCTTGTTCATTCAAATGTGTGTGGATCGATGTTGTTGATGTTTGTAGCTTGGACAATTACTTCTGAACAGGCCTAATGTCTAAGTGTGCAGAAGTCACCCAAAGTATCCTTAGACTCTTACTCTAGTGTGTGCAAGTTGTTTTTGTAACTTAGCTTAAAGTAGACTTAGGAAAAGCACATAATTATTATTTTGGCTTATTGAGCTAAAGTAAAATTAAGAAAAGTAAAGTACATTACTTTAGTGAATGTTTTAATCTCAGCCATTGACCTTAAGTGAGGCGAGATCTAATCTTAGTCGTCAATCACTTTGGTGATTAGGGTTAGGGATTTAGCTTAATGTAAAGTTATAAAAGCAAGGCTAGGGAGAAGGAAGAAAATCATATACAACAACACGAGATTGAGAGAGGCACCTCAGTGTGTTGGGTCCGAGGAAGGGGAAGCAAGGAGATCTAGATCAACAAAGGAGGGCTTGATCAATTGTATTAGATCTAATGTTGTATGTATTTCCTCAGTTGGGCCATTTTCCTAGGAAGGGAGCCCAAGTTCTGAGGAATTTAATGAAGAACTGTGATTGGGCAAAATCTATGTCTTTTTTTGTGATTGAGATTGATACATTTTTCTTTCCACTGAATTTATTATGTTAATACCCTAGCTGTGCTTTTATTCAGTAAATGTAAATCTGCTTGGAACTAATTGTTGGGTTGCTAGGGTAGGAAAATTAACAGATGTTAGTGGCCTTAGTGCAAGGGTCACTTTATTATGTCTTTAGTGACAAGTCTTTAGTTGGTTTCAAGAATTCAAGGCCCAAGTTAGAACTAGATAGAGAGGAGGATCAAGATCTGGAGTTCAGATGACGGGGAAGAGTACATCTCGAACCACTTAAAGGATTTCTACAAGGACACATGAATCAAGAGGGAGATGAAATTCTTATACAACCCTCAACAAATTAGGGTTGCAGAGAAACTGAACGAGTCCATCATAGGAGTTGCTAAGGCACTGATTCATGACTAGGATTTGCTTCTATTTCTTTGGGCATAGGCATGCAACGTGACAATTTATATTCAAAACAAGAGTCCTTACAAGATATTGGGGACATGACTCTCGAGGAAGCATTCATGGGGGTGAAGCTAGAGATTGGGCACTTTCGGATCTTCGGATGTTCGATATACATCCATGTTCCTGTGGAGAAGAGAACAAAGTTGCAACCCTCTAGAGAGAAGTGCATATTTGTGGAGTACAATGAGACTTTGAAGGCATACATGATTTTCATTTTGGTAAGGAGGAAAATAGTGGTTAGCAAGGATGTAATGTTCAAGGACGACGTAGCATCCAAGAAGCCTCATGAGACACTACCAGTGACATAGGACGAGGAACAAGAGGCTCCAAAGGATGAGCAATGATCATGAGCTACTTCTAGTTCAAGGGATGCTCAAGAACATGTGGAGGTTCCCAGGAGCACATTCAGAGTGAGTAAACCATTGAGGAAGTTCCCAAAATATATGGCACTTACGAGCAACATTATTGATTCTGAGCCTTTCATTTTTCTGGAGGCAGCAAACGAACAAATTTGGAGTGATGCCATGATGGAGTATAACTCCATTATGAGAAATGATGTATGGGATGTAGTGTCGAGATTAGAGGGCAAGTCAGTGGTGAGTTCTAGATGAGTATTCAAGAGAAAGTATGCTATAGATGGTAGCATAGAATTATAAAGCAAGGTTTGTGGTGAGAGGGTTTTCTCAAAATGAGGGAATGCACTACAAGGAGACATTTGCTTTAGTTGCACGATATACTTCCATTCGAGTTGTCCTACCTATTGTTTTAGTTATGAGGTTGAGGATATACATTAATTGGATGTGAAGACAATGTTCCTTAATGAGGTGATTGAGGAGGAGGTGTATATAGAGCATCCTTAGGGCTTTCAGGGACATGGGAGGGAGTCTCATGTGTGTAGATTGAAGAAGGCCTTATACAAACTCAAGTAGGCACTTAGGGTGTGGTTTTCCAAGATTGGTGGGTATTTATTGAGCATGGGCTTCACCAAGACTAAGGTGGATCCCAACTTGTACTTATACTTTTTGGAGATGGTCCACTTATTTTGGTGTTGTATGTGGATAAACTATTTATTGTATGTGCAAAGAGGCTCATAACAACGAGTAAGGGAGGCTTGGCTACATATTTAGAGGTCAAGGACAACAAGTTGATGCATTACTTCTTGGAGTTAGAGGTGTGGTAGAGGTCAAGTTAGATCTTTCCTAGTTAGGGAAAGTATGCAGTGGAGATCTTGAGGAGATTGGGGATGGAGGATTATAGACCTATGGCTACACCTATGATCACCTATTTGAAGAAGGTCCTGACTTCAGATTCAAAATTGGTGGATCTCACATTGTATAAACAACTGATACAATCCTTGATGTATTTGGTCAACACTGGGCCAAATATATATTTTGTTGTGAACACCTAGAGTCAATTCATGGTGGAGCTGAGGTAGGTGCATTGGTTAGCAGCGAAGCATGTGTTGAGGTACCTAAGAGATACAGTGGAGTATGGTTTGAGGTATCTTGGAGGTGATGGAGTGAGGCTACATGAATATATAGACTCTGATTGGGAAGGGAGTGTAGTAGAGAGGAAAAGCACCTTCAGGATCAATGATGATTTACTCGTTCAACATGAAGCAGACTTTCGTAGCACTCAATTTAGCAGAGGTTGGACATATGGCGGCTAATATGGTGAGTCGTGAGGTTATTTAGCTTCACAAGTTGATCACATGATTATTTGGTTAGAAGTTGGATCCTACGATGATACATTGCGATGATCAAAGTTATATCAAACTCTGAGAATTCATTGTTTCATGACAAGTTCAAGCATTTCGAGATCTGGTATCACTTCATCTGAGACAAGAGCTACAAGGGGGCAAAGAAGCTTCAACATATGTCCCTAGATGAGAGATTGCAAACATTATCACTAAACCCGTGGTGAAAGGGAAGTTTTTGTTTTACGGGGACAAACTGGGAGTGGTGCGGACTACCTCCTTTGCTTAGAGGGAGCGTTGATGTTTGTAGCTCAGACAGGTATTTTCGCATAGGACTAGTTGTCTAGATTAACCTTAACAATTACTTTTATTATGAAAGTAAAATTTTATTTTATTTAATGAGAAAAGTCAGTTTAATCTAGTGAAGTGCAAAGGTTATTTGCTTTAGTGAATTACATGTCTCAATTGTTAATTTCAAGTGATGTTGAGATCTAATCTCAATTGTTGTGAATCACTTTGGATTTAGTCATAACTCAAACCTATAAAATGAACGGTAGGCTAAGGGAGAAGACATATCAAATGAGCTCAAGACACATTAAGACAATGAAATCTCAGTGATTGGGTGAAAAAGGACTTTCATCCAAGTATGTAGGGTTTGAAGGAAGAGTGCAGGAGTGATTTCCAACAACAAGGTTATTTTCCAGTAGAGGTTGAGCACCACAAAAGATTTGTTGCAATAGTAGTTGCAGCTAAGTTGGACAATCACACGTGCTGCGTGAAGGTAGGAAACAACCACATGAGTAAGCATACAACCACACTCGTCATGCAAGGGTTCTCTGACAACCACATGTGTCGCAAATTGCGATACAATGTTCGCAGGTGCACGAGAAACCATACAATAGTCACACGTGCTATTGGTAGAAGTGTAGCTTCACACATGTAGGAGGACAACATGTCATTGAGGGTGATTAGGAGGTTTTTTTGAATGCCTAGTCTTTTTAGGAAAGTTTTGTTGTGATTTGTATTTTTCCAGTTGGGATATTTTCCTAGTAAGGAAGCCCTTCAATGCTTTGAGATTAATTAATGAAAAGCATATTTTGAAGAGCAACAAATATCTGTTTTTTGTTTTGTTTTTTATAACTTGGAATGAAAGCATGGGAAACCACAAAGTACCTCCCCACATTTTGTGGACTGTAAACTGGGTAAACTGTCGACCCTGATTACGGGGTCTTGCCCCAAGGGAATCGAAGAGAGTTGAACCTATGATTAGCAACTACTAGCAACAATATCAAAGAACTTCATGTTTGGTTCTAGACCACTTGAGCTAACCCTTGGGGCTAACAAATGTCTATGTATCTATGGAAATTGATTTGATTTTTACTTTTGTTGAAATTGATTTATTTTCCAGTTAAATCCTAGTGGTACTTTTTATTCAATAAAGATGAAATTGAATTTAGAATCAACAACGAAATTTACTAGAAAATAATTAGTCATTTACTGGGGTTAGAAAATTAATAAGGAGTGGGGAGTATTATAGCAAGTTTGGAGGAGTAACTCTTTTTAACAATGATTTAACAAGACTTGAGAGTCTAGAAAGAGTTTGCAACATTAGTATCAAAAACCTATCCATAATCTCTACTTTTCCTGATATAAATGGACACTCTTACTAGTTGTTCACAAAGTCATCTTTACATTACATGGACATAAATACTTTGACAAGCTCAACAATTATCATTGGCTACCTAAAACAATCAAATTTAATTGTAGGGATAAAGCTTATACAATACTATGAGCCCTTTACTATTGATAGTTTCTTGGTGATCTAGTTTTACATAATTTCCAATTTTTGCAAAGGAGATTACGCTGAAGAAAATGTAAAATCTTGTGCGAAATGATTCCAAAAACTATTGTTGCTCGGTCTATGCTCGTGGCTTGTTCTTGTGTTGCCATTTCCACATTGGGATTTTTTGTCCTTATGCTGTTTGTCTCTTGTGTTCCTTTCATTTTGTCCCAAATTTGGACTTCTTTTGTTGGATTTTTCCTTGATCTTTCCCTCCTCCATGCTCTCTATCACTATGTTTTTGAAGTTTCTATCTGTTCTCTCTTCTTCTAACCTTTTTGCCTTGTTGTCAACTTTTGTCTCTTCCTTTGCATAATGTCTTGCTTTGCTCAAACACATGTTCATGCCCTATGCACGATTGTCGGAGAGTGCCTTGCCCCTTGCCCAATTAGAGATCGAATGAGGCATCCAATTGCATATCAAATGAGACATTTGTTGTCTTCTGGATCTCACTCTCGGTATCCTTGTCTTCTCTGCTTGTTCTTAACTAGAAAATCATAGACAAGAAACAATGTCCCTCGTGTTCCATGTCCGAGTTTGGTGTCCTAGGTGTATGAGGCTTCAATTTGGTTTGCTTACCTGAAGGTCTTTTTAGGCCTTTTTTTTAATTCACGTTTGGGTCTTTTCATTGGTGTTCAAGTATCAACAATTCTACTTTCTTAATCTCAACCCAGTTTACCCAAATGACAATAGACACCTTAATTATTTTCTATTATTGATTAGTTCTTATTTCAAGTTTGCTATTTGAGATGCATTGGAGCCTCCTATGTTGATTTTCGAGTTTGTCAACCTCTACTGCCCCCTAATGTCTCAAGTCACCACTGATGATTCTAAAGATTGCATCCTTGCTTATGTAATAGGTCACGATTGTTCGTTGCCTAGATTTTGGGGTTGAAGAATTTCATTTAAAATGTGTTATTTTTTTTAATTGGTGCTTGATAATTTTGTGGTGAGTGTCATGTGTAGTTGGAAGCTATAAGCATGCACAAACAACTCATGAATACTTGTAGGTAACTTTCATATTTAAAATTTCAAGTTTGAAGAATTTCAGCTAAACATGAAATTTGTTTGTTGCTTCTTAATAGTATCGAAGGAAGGATCATGTGTAGTTGGAAGCTACATGTAGGTATCCAAAGCAACATTGAGGAAGGTGATTGTTTGTAGCAATCTCTAGGTTGTAAGAAAAATAGGATTATTGTGTGTAGTAGGTCACAACGATAGTTGGAGAACATAGGACATAAGTTTTTTAACAAAGCGAATTTGTCATTTTGTGAATATTTTTGGGAAAAGTTAGATTTGGAGTTGTGGTGGAAATGTGGATGTGGACCATGTGGATCTGGGAAGCACATATTCATGCTTGGAGGCAACCATTAGGCTAGTAGAACCAAAGATAAGTAAAGCTATAGTAAAGAGAAGTTGTTAGGGCAGCCATAGTGTTATAAAATTTTGATTGGTAAGGGGAAGTTTCCAAGGAAGCTATAGAGGGTTAGATGAATGTTACAATGTGTTATTTTTGTTGGCAAGGAGATCATGCCAAGTGAGAGAAATCATGATTTGTGGTGAGAGAACTCTAGCGAGCAGCCATAGTGTGGGTTATTGTTTGACATAAGAGGAAGAAATATATGTATGAGGTGAATTCTTGTTTTGGGATTCAGTTATTGAAGTTGTCTTTTTATTTTTGTAGTTTATTAAAAATTTCAAGTCTGCGGAGTATACGTGTAGAAGAGCCTTAAAAGTGTGGTTAGTGGAAACATGTATATGCTTTTGGGTCTAAGTCTCTAAGACAAATAGGTGGTATTTTGACATAGCATTGTTACCCACTATGTTGCCAAGAAACGTGGGGATGAGGACGGGTGTGTCATTTTTTGAAACAGGGTGCATGTGTTCGTTAGGGGTATATATATATATTTTATAAATTATAATATATACGAATTTTTATATTTTCCAACTTTAAACAAGAAAACTAAAATATTTATGTTTTAAACTTTAAAGATTTAAACATGCATATCATTGAACATTCAACATTCACATTGAAATTTCAAAATTTCTAGTTTGATATCGAGTGCAAATTGGAGTTTACACATACTTGTAAATCTCCCCCCAAGCCAATTTCGCGGAAAACTCTAGTAGGGAAAGAGAAGGCCAAAAGTCACATTCTTGGCAAAAAATGTAAAAATAAACACAATCAAAAGAGTGATTCGAAAAGCAAGTGATGTCGGTTGGCCATGAGAGAATGTGGAGATTAGAGTAAAAAATCAAGAGTTTGGAATCACAGTATATGGCAGTAGATTGTTTATTGTGGTTACTTCAAGATTCTAATACTTGTCATAAGGAAGTTTTCCCATTTTTGACATCATGGGTCGATTTACTATTTAGAATTAAATTTTAATTTACTAATTTTGTTATGCAAACAATGAAGTTTGAACCCAGAAATTAGAATTAATTCATGCTGCGGTGAATCATCAAGAGTTAGCTGTGAATCTTCAAGCAAGGATTCCATCTCTGTGGGAATCTTTAGTTACCTGCACACACACCAACGAATATCCTAGACACACCAGGGAATGTTCGTTGTCTCAATAGTCAAACCGAATGCCTGTTGTCTCAAACGGAATGTTGTCGTTGAAGAGTGAAATGTCGTCGTTGAAGAGTGAAGCGATTTTAGGTTTTACTGGTTATGTATTCACCTTTTGACTTTCCGTGATTTTTTTTTCAAAAATCATTCAAAAAAGAACCCTGAAGAACCTGATTTTAGGGTTCCAAGTACCCATTATCGGGGTTCCAAGTACTCTAAATGTCAAACACACCCAATTTTTTTTAATGAATATCCCAGTTCTTGGTAGACGAACCTGGTTCTTATGGGTTCTTTTTAGAATAACCTGTACCCGAATCTGGTTCTTGGGGACGAGAACCCAGGACAGATTCGAAAACCCCACCCTCGGGTTCGTGAACCCATGCAACACCACCTGTGGGTAGTGTATATAGGAGAAATTTTTTCTCCTAGATAGTCCTCACATGGCAGCTAGCAGCCCCTTGCAGCCACCAGATAGCTCATTGTGCCATTTTCTCTGCCACCTGAGCCATCCATGTGGTCCCTTGACCACTTGTCATGAATGTATGTTTGAAGGTGGGCCTCCCAACCCTAAAGGTATGGCTTTTCATTGGTATAGTTGAGTGATTTTCCTTACTTGTCATGGGCACTTTTGGGCATGGATTGGTGGGGGGATTCAAAGAAATGAGTGGGTTGGGCATGTATTCTTGTCTCCACTGCCCAGTTTCGTGGTACCCTTGTATCCTAGTCCCGTGGGACCTCCTTTATTGACCATTTGACTTTTGGATTGGCACTACATGGGAAATCCTGATTTTGGTTGCGTGGTCACATTTCCTGATACCACCTATATCACTCCCTTTCCACTCATTTTAGCCCCATTCACGTATTTTCCCATCCGAGTGCACATGTGTCTATTGGGTCCACATAGGGTTAGCCTCCCCCTCCCCTTGTCCACACCTTGGGTCGTGTCTGGAACGATGGCCTAGAGGTTGATGCAACTAAAAAGAAAAGAAAACGCCTAATTTGGCCACTCTCAATGGAAAATGTACCACAAAATGCAAAAGATGGCCAGGACATACAAATTTAGCACATGGGCAAAAGCCAAACATGAGCTCTACTCTTTACCCATGGCCATCACCCTGGTTCCTGTGGGTCCTAGATGAGCCCCCTCCATCATTGAGGAACTCATGATTGTCCCAATCCCTGGTGGGCGATGAGCTGCCCCACCTAAGCGGGGTATCCACTGCTACATATTACACATCATGCTCTCATCCCCTAGAGCCTCGAGCGGTGATAAAGACAAATTAGTAAAAGACAAAAGGAATATGAACAAGGGTGGAAAACCAAAGGCCGAGGTAACTCATGTACCACGATTTTCTCCCTCCTACACTCATATACCCAGGTGTGGGCTTCCCTTATTGTAGCTACCTTGGGACCTTGACATGTGGTCTGGATGATTTCCCTTATCTCCACTCCATTCCATTATTATATCATTTGCAACCTACCACTTGAGAGATGTACCATGGACATGTCACCCCCTTTAGAGGTTGAAACCACCTAATAGGGTCCTTGATTAACCCCCTATTGAGCTCGGAGACACTTGTGCATTTTGAAGCCCATTATGGAAGGGTATGTGACTATTAAGTGCCCCATTGATTCCATGACTTGTAAGTTGTTTTACTTAATTATTCTGATGTTTTCTTGTATTGGAGGGCAAGGGGACGCATTGGATCTTATGCAAGATTGCAAGAGGGTCTCCATTTGGCGGTTGGACTGCCTATACAGATCTAGAGGATTGTCCCCCACTGCAAGAGGGTCTCCATTTGGCACATGTTACAGGATCTAGAGGATTGCCCCCCACTGCAGAGGGAGGGATTATGTCATCATTCTAGCCATTACAAATGGTTCACAAGCATCTTCAATCCATTTGGAGATCCATGAGGATGTCCTTGTTGCCCCCACACCCACTTGGGAGCACTACAGGTCCTTTCTTGGAAAACAAGGGGCCAACCCCTTGTCCACTATGTTTGTAGTCTATTTCTTCATCATGGCACCCCTTGGAATTCATTAGGTCTCCTCAAAGGCCCAAAGACTCATTTTATTGATCATTTGACCCTCTTGAGAGGCTTATTCTTGCATTATTGAGCTATTTGGTGGGCTTGTCACCAAAGTATTGTTATTATGCACATTATTTTATTTTAGGGGCTCAATTAGGCCAATTTAGCTAAATTGAATTAATTAGAGAGTATATAAATAGAAGTGAGATGATTCATTTTTATCATCATCACTTGGATCGGGTTATCTCCTCTTGTGAGAATTTTGCTATCCTTTTTAGAGGACGAGTTTGGATGTATGGATGAATTTTGATGTTTGGATCTCTTTCATTTTGTCTTGGAGCTTCTCTATTGGCATACCTTGGTGATTGGATATAATTTTTCTTACATGTAAGTGCTCTTTTAATGCTATTCTTGTTATTTACTTTTGTCACATGCATGTTGCTAGGATTTTCGCTATACTAGGTTGAAATTTACTGCTTTTCTCATGTGAAATTGTGGAAATTTGATCTTTTATAGCGTTGCATCATGTCATGGGTCATATTAGAATGGGTGAATGTTCCTAGAGATAATTTATGTTAAATACATTTCGATAAGTCATCATTTATTGAAAACCTAAGTATAAAGTCCTTGCAACAATTGTTCTCATGCTCTAAATGTTATGCGAAGTTGTTGAAGGCTAAGTTGCACTAAAATGGATACGGGGTTTGGAATGGATACGGCAAATTTTCAAAAAATTTGGATACGATACGACAGGAAACATCACATCATATATATATATTAAAAATAAGAATTTCATAAATTCATATTACCATTCATCTCTGAAAATCTAGATTACATGTAAAAATGCATAATCATCTATCTAGTATCATCTATTCATCAATTATCATATATGAATTATGATTTATCATCTATCATCATCATCAATTCAGCATATGCCATAAAGTTATAAATTCATAAATGATGATTCAATCGTTCAAGTTCAAGTTTCAACATATCATCAAGTTTTTGTTTCTAGTTTCAATCATCAACATAAATAACAATTACATATCATCAAATATGTCTTGTCTTCAAAATCATTCCTGTCACTAAGAAGTTCAACATCATCTCCAGAAGTGGGAACATTGCTGCCATGTCCACTTGAAGGTCTACCTATTGGTGACTCTGCATCAAACAAAGTCATATGAGACCTGGCATTCAATGTCATAACCAAGTCAGGCAACTCTGGATCCACATCTCATAACTTGGCGGCGCCAAATTTGTATTCATTTCTCTTGTGTGACAGAAGGCGAAGGTTTGAATGAACATACACTAGTTCCTGAGCCTTCTTAGAGCCTAATCTGTTTCACTTCATTGTAGAAATTTGATAACCCAACCCCGGTTTTCAGTTTCTCCTTATTTCTCCCATAAAGTTAAATGCCCATTCCCATAGCCATACATTCAACAAGCTGGAAAAATAAATATTTTCTGAAAACACAGATTCTGAAAATTTCACAGCGCTGAAATGCAGAAATAAAACTCAGAAAAAATAAATCAGCCACACAGAGAAATTTGACACGCTGATTTTTGGTCAATGTGACCCTGGAAAAACCCCCTACAACTTTTGGGGAAAACCAGTTCAAAAGCTCCTCTTTATTTTTTGAATATTGCTTTTACAGTGAAACAGAAAAAACACAGTAAAAATTCCAGCAACCAAATTTACAGACTTATCTCGATTTTCGTGCTTGCACACCGCCTTCGAAATTGTGCCAAATCAACAACTTGCAAAACAGAAAATTTTACAGCATTAATGACAACAATAAATGTTGTACGACCACCTTGGGAAGCATGTCGGAACAAATTGTACGATGCTATACGCACTGTACGGATTTGTACAACAGCCCCCTCGAAATTTGTGCCCAGAAATAGCCTTGAAATCAACGCTGAAGCTATTGTCCTTTTTCTCGATTTTTGTGCCGAAAAATCAGCAGCACTTCTCGATTTCCATGCCCAGATTTCTGTCTCAACTTTCGTGCTTAATGCTGCTGCTCTCTTCCTCGATTTTAGTGCCTCCCTTTATTGGAAACGGTGCCTCTCTTGCTGTACATATTTTCTGCCTTGGTATTTGTGCCAATAAATGCTGCTGTACCTTTTGCTGAATCTCCTCACTGCTGCCCTCTTTCTTCTCACTGCTCAGAAAATCTCCTTAGCTTTCTCTTCTCCTCTCTCAATTTTCTCATGAAAGAATGAATCTTTTTCCCTCCTTTTCCTCCTTTAACCTAACCCTAAGTGACTTTTGGGGAATCCCTAAATCTAATGGTTGAGATAGCTTTAGATCTAGGGCTGAGATTAAATGCCCATTTAAATCTCACTCTCTATTTTTTAATTCACCCTACTTTAATAAAGACCCACTTAGTCATTTATTTCCAAAGTCACTTTTCCCTTTCTAGTTTCACATTGACTTTATTAAAGTCACTTCAAAATTAGAGTTTAGTAACTTTATCACTTGAAGTCACTTTTAAATTAGATTTGACTTTATAATTTTATAAAGTCACTTTAGGAGAAAAATTAAATTCTTTTGGACACTTTTCCCTAGGCCAAAGATCAAAGCCTTAGGGAACCATCTATCCTCCGGTAACCAAATTTCAACACTCCCTCTTACCGAGGAAGGTGTTCCTTACCACACCCATCTTGTCTCTGAAGTAGACATGCTTGCCCCGTGGTAAGGCTTTGGTAAGAATATCTGCAACCTGCTCATCAATGGGAATATACTCAAGCTTCATAGCCATAGTTATTAAAACTGGAACCGGTGACCGGATCGGTGGACCTAATGAACCAGGTTTCGAATCGGAACCAGTCTAACCGGTAGCGGTCAGATCTCAATGAACCGGTTTTAAAAAAAATACATTAAATAATTATTTTTTAATAAAAAAACTATTTTTAAGATTTGCAACCATGATTCCAAGCCAATAGAGACAAAATATGCAAAGTTTTCTCATTTATATACCATGCAAAGGTGAATATATCAAAATGGCACCGAGTGCAATACATATCATCGAAAAATACATAAGCAATGAGGCTCCAAATGGCCCATAAAGTCGAAAAACAATGCTACAAGCTATGAGGCCATTGGCCTAATACAAGACTACACATGAATGATGATCAATCATCAAATTCATCACCGCTACTAGACACAGGATCAACATCGGCTGCTACATAGACATCAACTGGATCAGAGTCTGAGGATGCCTCAGCCTCAGGCTCATCTGCAACCTCAGTACCCCTGCCACCAATAACAATAGAAGTGGGCCTAATGGAAGCACGAGTTACTCGAGGTGCATGACTAGTGTCGTCCATTGGTTGTTTGCCTTTGCTTGATGTAGCTACCAATCCTGGGTTTGCGTCTGATGGCGCCACCAAATCTGCTTCAAATTCACCCCTCGCTACTGTTGCATCAAAATCAAAATCAGCCTCAAACACTGGATCTTCAGTCTCCTCCACCCATTCTGATGTTGGATCAATATCATCCAACACAATGGGATCTAGATCAGGTGTTTTGCTCATCAGTTGGTTCTGCCTCAAGCAAAGGTTGTATTGCACAAACACAAGATCATTTAATCGTTTCTGTTCCAAACAATTTCTCTTCTTTGTGTGTATGCGCTCAAAAACAGACCAATTGCGCTCACAACCTGAAGCACTGCAAGTTTGGCTGAGGATTCTAATTGCAAACTTTTGCAATTGAGGACATTGGCCGCCAAATGACTCCCACCAATGTGCTACAAATAAAAAGACATTCATTAGTAACATAGTTCATTTCATTACTTATTTACAAACAATTTAATTTGAAAAGAAAAACAAATTGGAATTGCTTACCTGGTTGATCCACATCTCTTGCCATTTTTGCCAAGTTCTTTCCAAAGGTACCAACTGCCATACTGAAAAGAGTAAGTTGTTTATGTGTTTCCAAAAGGTCTGCATGGTTAGGGACCATGCGCTCCAAGCAATCAATCAATCTAGATCTGACCTCCCCATCCTGCTCATCTCCTAGCCGAGCTTTATAATGATACTTTGGGTTCAAAAAATACCCAGCTGCATGTATAGGACGATGGAGTTGATTGTTCCATCTGTTATCAATGATCTCCCATATCCGGCCATATTTAGCTAACCTGTCCCTGTAAGCTGCCCGTATCTGCTCCTTGGCCTGATCCATAGCCTCATAAATGAATCCCATTGCCATCTTTTCCCCATCCACCATCCTTAGCACCTTAACAAGGGGCTCAGTAATTTTTACCAGCTCTGAAGACCTTTTCAAAAATTAATGTCAAATACTTTCTTTTTGGTGTCTTTTCCATCTTGTCTACGAGCCCATCAGGATTCAGTCCAATCATCAGAAGAAAACATTTTCTGCAGGTTTTTTTGTTGAGAATTGAGACATTGCAACGTGAGGAAGTGAGTTGCAAATCTCATAATGGCAGGCCTAACAAGCTCTTTGCCCCCAATGTTTTTCCTCATTAGGCTCAATACCCATGAGTGGTTGTAAATGTATTTTGTAATGCACCTGCCATGCTCTACAGTGTTTTTTCCCCATTCCACTTTGCTTGTGTCCTCAAGCATGAGGTCTATGCAATGTGCAGTACATGGAGTCCAAAATATGGTATTATACTTGGACTCAAGCATCATTCCAACAAGAACATAGATTGAGGCATTATCTGTGATGACCTCACAACATTCTGCTCTCCCACTTTCTGAATAATCTCATCCAAAAGCTCAAATAGAAGGGTTGCATCCTTCACCTTATTAGATGCATCAACTGATCTCAAAAACATTGTTCCTCGAGGGCAAGCACCAAGGAAGTTAATGATAGTGTAGTTCTTTCCATCAGTCCATCCATCTGACATGATGGAACAACCTGTTTTGAGCCATGACTCTTTATATTCAGCCAAATACTCATCAATATTACAAATCTCTTGTTGCAAAAGAGCTCCCCTTAAGTCATGCGCAGTAGGGCCTTTGAAGCCCTTTCCTGCAAAAAAAAATAGAGTCCCACATAGCTTGGTAATAAGGTGAGCGAGCAATATTAAATGGGATATCTGAATCATACCACCATCTAGCAATGTACTGATAAGAAGCTTCTTTGCATTGTTTTTTCCAATGTTGATCCAAAGTGGGTTGACGACTTGGAGTTGGCTGGGACATGGAGGCAGTGGCTGTGGGATTAACAGTGGATGAGAAATAAATCATGAGGTTGGGTTTCTTTGTTGGGTTTGATGTTTTGCCAACAGGAGGAACATAGTGAAAGGGGTTATTGGTGGAAGGGATAGAAGTGGAGTCTTGAATATCATACTCATCATTTTCATACTCACTGTCTCTCAGCATTTCTACTATTTCCCTCTTCCTTGCAATTTCATCTTGGATGGCCTTCTCCCTAGCCTTAGTCTCCTCAAACTTTTCAAGCTTGGCAAGGTATTCTGCCCTAACCGGACCTAACACTGCTTTAGGTGCATCACATGGCGTTACATTGCCTCTTATCCCAACCAAGTGATTTTTCAATCGAAGAATACCCCCACCTCGAATACATTTTTGACAAAGTTTGCATACCATCTTTCCCTCAACCACATCATAATGGGCCCATGCACTGTCCTTGGCTTTTGGAGGCATCTTGACTTGAAATAATTGAAATTTGGAAATAAATCTGCCATTAAAAAAAAAATTGCAGCTAAGATAAATAGACAACTAAGGCTAAATTTACGAAACAAAATGCACATTCAAACATACAAAATTTGATAGCATAGGACTAGAGATTTGAGAGCTATAAAATAGCTAAACACATGAACAACAATGAAATGATGGATTTTTCAAGTGAAAATTCTTACCTGGCAATGCAAACTAGCTTCCTTAGCGTCCTCTTGAGGATGCCAACGCTATTGACAGCTCCAAACTATCTCCAAGATAGCTCCAACTCCAACTCCAAGCCTCCAAGATCACTGCTCCGGCAAACACTCAACAATCTCCAAGCTCTCAATCAAACTCACAAACAACAAATGAGTTGGTGTGAGACAAAGGAGAGGCTGCCCCTGCTTATAAAAGATTGGGGAGGGTGTTTTTGGAGGGAAACAACCCTCCCCTTACCTCCACATCAGCCCTAAAACACCTTGCTAGCCGTGGGTGGGTCTGCGTAAGTGAAGAGACATTAACCGGCTGGTTAGGACCGGTTAACCGGTTTTTTTGGCCAAGTGCAGGGTTAAACTGGGTTGCATGGGCGGTTTGAACCAGCCAGCATGCTGACCGGCCGATTTGACAGGTTACCGGTTCAAATCGGCCGATTTTTAATACTTTGTTCACAACTCCCTTTTGAACATAGTCTCTGAAGAAGTGATATATGATGTCGACATGCTTTGACCTGTCATGAAATACTGGATTCTTCGTGAGTTTGATGCAACTCTGATTATCACAGTATATCACTGAAGGTCTCAACGGTTGACCAAATAAGCTAAACAACATCTTGAGAAGCCATATGGCCTCACAACTAGCTAGACTGGCTGCCATATCCTCTGCTTCCGCTGAACTCAATGCTATTGACTGTTGCTTTCGGCTGAACTAGGACACCATTGTCGAACCCAACCCAAAACATCACCCTGAAGTGCTCTTCCTATCCGAAGCACAACCTGCCCAATCAGAATCAGTGTAACCTGCCAATCTCACTCCATCCCCCTGCGTATAATCCAGACCATACTCCATTGTCCCTTGCAAGTACCACAAAATGTGTTTTGCAGCAACCCAGTGCAACCTCCTGGGCTCACACATGAACTGCTTCATCATGTTGACTGCAAAACATATATCTGGTCTAGTGTTGACCGAATACATCAAGGAACCAATCAGCTGTCTATACAATGTGGGATCCACCAACTCGGAATCTAAAGCGTGAAGCTTCTTCCAGTTGGTGATCATCGATGTCGACATGGGTCTACAATCCTCCATGTGGAATCTGCCAAGGATGTCCACAATATAATTCCCCTGCCCCAGGAAGAAATGCCCCTCCTCCTGCAAGACCTCCAAACCCAAAAAGTAATGCATCAAGCCAATGTCCTTCATCTCAAACTTCGACGCAAGATCTCTCTTGGAGTTCTCTATGTGTCTCTCTCCACCCGTAATGACCAAGTCATCCACATACAACACCAGAATGAGAGGCTCCTCACCTATCACAATAAAGTAAAGGTTCGGATTTGCCTCACTCTTTGTGAAGCCCATCTCCTGCAAGTATGTATCTATCCTGGAGTACCAAGCTCTAGGAGCTTGCTTCAGGGCATAAAGGGCCTTCTTTAGTCTGCACACATGGGACTCCTTCCCATGCACCTCAAAGCCCTGTGGCTACTCAATGTACACCTCCTCCTGTATCAAGCCATTGAGAAATGTGGTCTTCACATCCATTTGGTGGATCTTCCAACCCATCTCTACTGCTATCGATATGATAGAGCGAATCGAAGTATATCGAGCCACAGGAGCGAAGGTCTCCTCATAATAAATTCCCTCTACCTGGGAGAACCCTCTAGCCACAAACCTTGCCTTGAATTTCTCAATGCTGCCATCTGTAGCATGCTTTACCTTGTAAAGCCATCTGGAAGTAACCACGTATTTGCCCTCAGGCCTCGGCACCACCTCTCAAACATCATTCTTCATGATAGAAGAATACTCCTCCTGCATGGCCTCTCTCCAGACTTGCTGGCTAGCTGCCTCCTCATAGCTAAAAGGCTCATAGTCAGTGATGTTGGCAACCATTGCCATATAGCTAAAAAACCTCTCAGGTGGTCTACTCTCTCTGACTGGCCTCTTAGGCCCAGCAACAGATGTGGCCTCTCTCAAGGTATCCTGAAGCCACTTGGGCTTCCTCTTCCCTAAGCACACTTCTCCCACTGGAGAATGAAACTCCTCCTCATCATCAGGGGCATGAACTCCTGACTGTCTGTCTGCTGTCCTCCTGCCTGAACTTGAACCTGTAGACGCTGAAGTACCGTGTGAACTGTCCATCAGTGGACTCCCTAGTGAACTGCACTGCGGACTGCTCTGCATGCTGCCCAAAGCACCACCCCTCTGAGACTGCGAGCCATTGCTCACTGACGGACCTGACACCATAATCGATGTACCTCCGGATCCTCCTGATTCCTGCCCACTGGATCCCTGTGCCTGACTCAGTTGCTCCTGAGGGTCTGGCCAATCCAGATACTCTAACTCCCGTGACCCCCTGAAAGCCTTGTCCTCGTCGAACTTCACATCCCTCCTGACAACAACTCTCCTTTGTGCAGGAATATAAATCAGAAAGACCTTCGAGGTCTCACTGTAGCCCACAAAGATACCCTTCTTTGCGGTGGGCTCTAGTTTGGTCCTCTTCTCCTTGGGTACGTAGGAGTATGCAATACACCCAAAGATACGAAGATGATCAACATCAGGCTTCTTCCCAGAAAAAGCCTCCTCTGGAGTCACATGCCCCAAGGCACGATGCAGACTCCTGTTCTGGAAATATACAGCAGTGTTGCAGGCCTCTGCCCACAAAAACAATGGCAACCCCTTATCATGTATCATGGCTTTGGTAGCCCCTTTGATGGATCTGCTCTTCCTCTCCGCAACCCTGTTCTGCCAAGGGTTGTAAGGAACTGTGAACTCCCTCCTAATGCCTGCCTCCGCACAATAATCAACAAACTCTCCAAGGGTGTACTCACCTCCATTGTCCGACCTCAGGGACTTGATCTTTCGACCTGTCTGAGTCTCCACAAGAGCTTTGAACTCTGAAACCGCTTGAAGACCTCACTCTTGGTCTTCAAGAAATAAATCCAGGTCCTCCTGGAGTGATCATCAATGAATAAAACATAATACTCATATCCACTCAAGGAAACATGAGACATTCGACTGCTCACATAAGAATGAATCAAATCAAGTATCCCAGTTGCTCTGCTGTCACTGCTGGGAAAAGGGGATTTGGCAAACTTGCCCATCGCACATCCTCTGCATGTATCAATGTGATCAGTACTAAAATCTGGCACACCTGTAGTGATCTCCCACAATGTCCTCAAGGCCCCCATGATACATGTGCCCCATCCTACGGTGCCAAATCTCACACAGCTCTGAGCTGCTAGCTTTGCTGCCGGTACTACTGCTCAATGCCAAAAGGGGCTGAAATGCAAACTTGTACACCTTTGCGTGGCGTACACCTATCACTCTAGCTGAATCAGCTGGAGCACCCGTGGGATATATCAGCACATGTCCTCTCCTGAACAATATCTCATATCCTCTGTCCTCCAATGCTGAGACGGATATGAGGTTCTTCCTCATCCCTGGCGCATATAGAACATCTGACACCTTCAAGGGAGGTTTGGGTTCCCTATCAAATGTCAATGTTCCTACACCGACTGCTCTAACAACGCTGTCATCTCCGAGTACTACCTCTATATCAGTGCCACTCTCTGAAAGCTCTGAGAAGTACTCACGGACTCCTGTCATATGACGTGAAGCCCCACTGTCAACATTCCAGATACCTGAAGATGCTCCGCTAGTAGAGGGAATTCACATTCCCTCTCAACTTTGTGGCAGGTGATCCTGCATTACTGGACTCACAAGCAATGAGCCCAAACTCTCGGTCAAAGCTATTTGTAAATCCTCTATCTCTGCTGACGCTGCCATGCTCTGGTTCTTCCCCTTCTTCTTCTTCTCCGGAGACACAACTATAGTGTCCCATCCTCTGAAAATTCCAACACTTCACTTTGGAATAGTCCTTCTGCGTGTTTCCCTGTTTACCTTTACCTTTGCCTTTCCCCCCACCACTGCTTGTGGAAGCTTGCTTCTTTCCTTTGCCTTTCTTGCCTCCTGCCAACAGTGCTACATCCGCATCCTGCTCAACTGGTTTGGCTGCCCCAAGCTGGTTCTTCTTGATTTCTGTTTGTATGCAATCATCCCAGAACCTCTCCCAAGAGGGAAGGGTCTCACGTGCATGATGCAGGAGCATCAAGGCCAATTTTCATTTTTTAATATGTAATAAAGGGGGGTGTGATATTTTAATTGTTTTATTAATTAATTTGTTATTTTAAAATAAAATAGGAGATAGTTTAGAAAAGTGAGAATTTTTGTAAATATTCTTTTATTAATTAAAAGGATATGAGAGAAAATAGAATTAAGTAGCAAAATGAGGGAGTAGGAATGCTATGTATGGGACTTAGTTGAGTCCACACCTAAAATGTATTTAAATTAGATTTAGTTGAGGATTAGGTGGAGAGATTTTTGGAGTGAATTAAATTCATTATTTATGTATAAATATGAGTGGTTTTTGTGAGGAGAACACACTTGAATAGTGGAAGAGCTGAGGGGAGTGAGTGAGGAGTGGTTTAAAGGGCAAAGAACCAAGAGGCCGCCCAATGTAAAATCGGGCCACAGAATTTTAATATAGTTTATGGAGTTGATTTGTATGGTTCTTTTCGCCTTTATTTTAAATGGAGCTGAATGTTTACATGCTTTTATTATAGAAACTTTGGGTATTTTTCAGAGTTTATGAAGCAGTTGTGTTTATAGATGCGGCATCTGCTTTCTAGCAGAATTCCTGCATCATTTTTGGTATCAGAGCGCAGGCTCATAATGGGACTGTGAGAAAGAGTTGATGGAATTAATAGGGCGCATTGAGTTAGCAAATTTATATATGCATATTCTTGCTGTATATTTGAATGGTGGACTTACAGGTTGGTTCTGCATCATTTTTGAATATGTCTGAATTCTGTTCTAATTGAACGCAGAGAAATTGAATCCATATTAAGCCGGAAGAAGAGGTAATCAAAATTCATTTGGTTGCATTGAAAACCCGTTTGATAGCAATACTGTTCCACACATTGATGTATCATTTGTTTAGAACGATGTTAGCTGGGATAAGCGTTGATATCTCACTGAGGGCGCATGATAATGACATGATACTGTGGTGAGATCAATTAAATGGTCGAAAACTTGAGATAGAATTCTATGCATTAATTGTTATCTATGAACAGATTGTAAAAGCGTTGAGATCGAACTGTAATATCAGATCAGGCGCAGAAGGCAATCTCAGATCCGGCAAGAAGGTGTTAAAGATTTGAATCGTGTGGAATATATAGGCGTTAAAGGCGGTGAACAAATCTCCTGAAGCAGCGTTTGATTGGACGGCAACAGTCATCGATTCTTTGAATTATATGGATCTGGAATATAAGTAGAGGAAACAAGCCTCTGCGTAGGCTTGGACCGCCTTCAGGAGCAGATTTTGGCGCAAGTTCAACTGTAATTGTGTCTCTTAAAAAAAAAAAACCGTGTTGAAAGGACGTAGCCAACATTAAAACCATTCGGAAATTGTGATGATCAGGTGTAGCGCGCTCGAAGGTAACATTTGGACTGCAATTTGTTGTTGATTATACGATCTTTGCTATGATTAATAAATATGGTCATAATCGATATGATTACGTTGGGTTCGCTACTATGATAGTCGATCTGTATATTAGAACTCATTATTTTTGTGCGGCGGTTGATATAAGTGTTGGACATTGCTGTGAGTTTGCCATCGATTGTTCCTGTGTTGAGCAATGAAAACAAATCGATACAGCCACCGATTTACCTGTGAGAGTCGACAGAAGTTGGATTCTGTGTTGTGGAAGTCGATATGAGGTTTGATTGTTTGCTGTGATGGTAGATTGTGTTTAACACAGAATTCATAGTGATTGTTATTGTGTATATGCAGTTGATGGTCGATATCAACGTGGAGAAGTATTAATAAACAATTCAGTGGAAATTGAGTCACGCCGTGGGTGGAGAAACTGCTGTGTAAATTGATTTTTTTTCACTACGTGTCTCATATGCAAACTATGAAATTGCCCAAACGCTGGCGCAAAATACAGGTTTATAAACAAAGAAATTGTGATAATTTGCCAAGTCTACGTGCAGTGTAGAGGCGGGATGTGGGTTAACTAAAGCAAATTGCGCGGAGTTTCTTTCAGTTTGGAACCTGGTTGTGATCGAATTCTTACAGAATCGAGCTGTGCATTGATAGGTTCAATTGACTAGTGCTATCAAACGATTTGATTGCTTGTTGAGCAAAGGTATGAATTGTACCCATTTCTATACAGAACGGAATTAAATGAATTAAAAAGCCGGAACTGGGAGTTACTGAATGAAATCGTAACTGAAGTGGAATCTTGAAGATCGAATATTGTTTCTTTTGTGAAATCGAAGTATTAAGGGGAATTGATAATGATTGAGTTTTCAAGAACGCAGTGTAAACCTTTGTCATTTGATATAATCGAATTAGTGTGAGCGCTATGCAAATTGTCGGCTGAGTTGGATATATTTCCCTATTACAGCAAGATTCTGATGGTAAGAAAACCTTTTTTTTAGTGGATTTGCGCTCATGTTTCAGAGTAAGTGATCCAGTTGTGAAGTTTCAGACGTCGAGTCAGGGTTTGTAAGACGACATTTCACATGCTGCACAAGAAATCTGTTGCTTCAGTGATCAAATGGGGCAGTTGGAGCTACTACTGGGCTCGAAATAAAACTTGTCTGTGCTTATTATAGCGCTGGTGCGAATGCCGGAGGAATGGTAAGTACGTTTGTATTTACCGTAGCAGACTCTTATTACGTTGACTGAATTGGGCATAGACCGAGGGACGTAAAATTTTGTGTGGGCTAATGTTATTTTAAAGGATTTGTGACATTGGAATGTGAAATTACATACGGGTTGGTTGATTAAACAATGACCAGTTTGTTGGAGGAAAAAAACAAGGGCGCACCTAAATAATGGAAACAAAGTCAATTGTTGAATTTTGGCATTTGGGCTTTACACAGTTTGAGTTTATGAATAAAGAAAATGGTTAGTTGACTAAAGGCTTCTATAAGATTTTTTTTTTTTTTAAAGTTGTTCATAAAGTTTGAAGATTTCATGAAACATGGTTATTAGCCAAACTGTAAAAGAAAGTGGAGCTTCCGCAAGGAGATGGGTTGGTCTATAATAACTATGAGATCGAATTTTGCTTTCATGTAGATTGCCAGATTTTTGGGATTGTTGAAGTGCAGATTTAAAATTATATGGGCAATTGTTTGTGATGCATTTTTATATGCATGTAGTCTTAAAGAAGATTCTGGGTTAAGCAGGGTTACCTGCGTCATTTTGACTTATTGAACTGGTACATTGAAGTTTATGAAATTGTATGAAATTGCCCGGAATTGAAGTTTTATTTGGGCAAAATTTTTGAGATGCATTTTGTATACGCTAAGGTGTTGTTTGCAACAATTTGTAGCAAGAGGTTGCCAGGGATTGGTCCCAAGACAAAGAGAAGCCAAGCGCAGCAGGAAAGTTGCATTTTTGATGAATGACAAGTGCGAAGAATTGCGGGGAAGTGGCTTAAATGAAGTCCACACGTGAACAGATGCAGTTCACAAAGGAGGGGAAGATGACTGTTGATAGTCATTTTCGGAGATCTGATGAAGAGTATGAGCAGGAGAAGGCCAAGATAGCAATTCACCTAGAATTGTTAATGAAGTTGTTGCAGGAAAATATGAGAAACCAGACACATGGTTGGACCATGAAGAGGAAGGTGAAGTGGCAGAAGCTACACGCAAGAAGGGAAAAGCAGGTAAACATACAGCTGATGGAGGAGCTGAGGAAGCTCGAGCAAATGTTGAGTTGTGAAGAACTCAGAGAGGCTAAGTTAGAAATGGATGTTTCCATTTGTGGCCCGGAACATGGCGAAATTCTGGGTGAAGAGATCAGTGAGGAGGATCTCATGAATTATTGGGATAGTTCAGAAGCATCTGAAAAGGTGATGGCGAGAGAAATAGATGAGGCTATTAAGCCTTGCAATTTTTCTCACAGTTTATGTATGTTTGCAAGATGTGCGAAAGATGGTGAACAGTCTGATAGAACTGTCACGAAGGAGAATGAAGTTCTTGAGGTAAAGTCTGGTAGAGAATTCCTTTCAGAAAAGGAATGTGTTGGTTGGTTACAACAGGAAGAAATCACAAATGACTTCTTGTTTGGGGTAAGACAGCAAGTCGAAGCTGTTATGAAACAGGAACAAAGTGGAAATGCTGAAGGAAAATTCCAAGGAGGTAAACAAGTGTATTTGTTTAATGAGATTGCTGACAAAATTTTACAATGTAATGATGTTGAAACCAGGGAAATCCAGGAAGATTGCCAGAGGGAGAATGGAAGTAGTGATGAGACAGAAGGGAAATCTACAGAAGAACTGAATCAAATGAAGGATTCAGAACAACGAAGGGAGATGTCGACTGAGGCATTCAGTGAGATCACAAGGTCTTATGTGTTTAAGACTAATGATTGGGGTGTGATTACAGGTACATCACAGAGTGTCGAACAAACTTTGAAGTTTGTTAAGGAAGAAGGGTTGAATCTGAAATTTGTTCAGAATGATGCTGAGATATCAAGATCTCAGACAAAGGAGTCTTATGGAAATATTCGGCAGAATATTGAAGCAGGGAAAGAAGGACCATTTGATGATTGGTCAACAGCGAGTGAAGATATGGAAAATTGTGTACAATTTCCGAGTTCTACTCTAGTTGAGATTGTTCAGTTATATCGGAAGTTAGATCTTCAGAGGAGAAAGTTGGAAAAGCAGAGGATCTATTTTTAGGGAAAGTTATTGGAAGACACAGAACAGGAAAACATTTTTCAAACAGATGATGTGGAGGAGGGACTAACTGATAGTCTCACAGAGGAATTGAATCAGAATACTGATGTGCTGATAAATGAGGGAATTTCAGAGCAGCATACTGAAATGTTGCCTGCAGTGGAAGGGGCACTGAAGCCTTATTTTTTTTATTCTAACAATTGTTTTGTGAGTACAGGTTTTATTGCAGATGTTGGAGAAAATCTATTAGACAGAGAAATTGAACTGATGAGGCAGATGATGATGAAAGTATTCCGGAAGAGGCCAGCAACAGTAAAACAAAGAAGAAACAGCAAGAGAAAGACAACAAAAGATTGCGAGAGCACAGCTAGTGGGGAAATGCAGCATAACGTGTGGAGACTTGGAGAAGAACAACAGATAGAAGCAGTGACAAGTGGGGAGTTGCAGCACAAGATATGGGATCCAGGCATACACAGATCCGAACACATGATCAGGCGATCATGTTTAATTTCAACCTTGGGAGTCTGATGCAGGAGCATCAAGGCCAATTTTCATTTTTTAATATGTAATAAAGGGGGGTGTGATATTTTAATTGTTTTATTAATTAATTTGTTATTTTAAAATAAAATAGGAGATAATTTAGAAAAGTGAGGATTTTTGTAAATATTCTTTTATTAATTAAAAGGATATGAGAGAAAATAGAATTAAGTAGCAAAATGAGGGAGTAGGAATGCTATGTACGGGACTTAGTTGAGTCCACACCTAAAATGTATTTAAATTAGACCTAGTTGAGGATTAGGTGGAGAGATTTTTGGAGTGAATTAAATTCATTATTTATGTATAAATATGAGTGGTTTTTGTGAGGAGAACACACTTGAATAGTGGAAGAGCTGAGGGGAGTGAGTGAGGAGTGGTTTAAAGGGCAAAGAGCCAAGAGGCCGCCCAATGTAAAATCTGGCCACAGAATTTTAATATAGTTTATGGAGTTGATTTGTATGGTTCTTTTCGCCATTTATTTTAAATGGAGCTGAATGTTTACATGATTTTATTATAGAAACTTGGGGTATTTTTCAGAGTTTATGAAGCAGTTGTGTTTATAGATGCGGGATCTGCTTTCTAGCAGAATTTCTGCATCAGTGCACAAACCCTATCAGCAAAGTTCAGCCATGAATTAGGAAGACCATTCACTGCAATCCGCACCAACTCAATGGGTGGAATGACCTCTCCAACTGCTGCCAGCTCATCTCTCACATTAGTAATCTTTGTGAGATATCCAGCTGCATTATCAGTCTTGCCCATCTTAATGGTCTTCAGTTTCTCCCTTAGGACCGTTTTCCTGTTCTCATTGGTACTCTGGTAGAGATTGGTTAATGCTGTCCACATCTCATGAGAAAGTCTCTTTCCTCTCACATGAGGAATGCAATGTTCTTTGATTCCATCTAGAATCAGTCTCTTACCCTTGTTATTCTTTTTATTAAAGGCTGCCAACTGAACAACATTAGTGGGCACATTAACAGGGTTCTGTGCGGTATGCACCATGATATCCCAGACTTCTGCCTCCTGAAAGATGCTCTGCATTCTTTCCTTCAATACACTGTAGTTACTATGCCCATCCAACCTATCCTCCACCCTCAAGCCCAAAGACATGCTTGCTGTCCTAAATAAGCTGAAAATAACACTGCTGTAGTAAAGGTAATGATTTCTGTGTGAAAAAATCAGCTTGCTGTAATTTCTGGGTGAAAAATCAGCTTGCTTAAATTTTTCTTCTGGCTGTCCCAAACTGTCTTTTTCAGCAAAATAGCTCTGATATCATGTAGAAATTTGATAACCCAACCCCGGTTTTCAGTTTCTCCTTATTTCTCCCATAAAGTTAAATGCCCATTCCAATAGCCATACATTCAACAAGCTGGAAAAATAAATATTTTCTGAAAACATAAATTCTGGAAATTTCATAGTGCTGAAATGCAGAAATAAAACTCAGAAAAAATACATCAGCCACACACAGAAATTTGACACGCTGATTTTTGGTCAATGTGACCCTAGAAAACCCCCCTACAACTCTTGGGGAAAACCAGTTCGAAAGCTCCTCTTTATTTTCTGAATATTGTTTTTACAGTGAAATAGAAAAAAACACAGTAAAAATTCCAACGACTAAATTTACAAACTTATCTTGATTTCCGTGCTTGCACACTGCCTCGGAAATTGTGCGAAATCAGCGACTTGCAAAACAAAAATTTTTACAGCATTAATGACAACAATAAACGCTATACGGCCACCTCGGGAAGCGTGTCAGAACAGACTGTACTGTGCTATACGGACTTGTACAACAACCCTCCTCTAAACTTGTGCCCAAAAATAGCCTTGAAATCAGCGCTGAAGCTGCTGTCCTTTTTCTCGGCTTTTGTGCCGAAAAATCAGCAGCACTTCTCCTCGATTTCCATGCCCAGATTTCTGCGTCAACTTTCGTACTTAATGCTGCTGCCCTCTTCTTCGATTTTTGTGCCTCCCTTTCTTGGAAACAGTGCCTCGCTCCTCACTGCTGTCCTATTTCTTCTCATTGCTCAGAAAATCTCCTTAGCTTTCTCTTCTCCTTTCTCAATCGGCTCATGAAAGAATGAATGACCTTTTCCCTCCTTTTCCTCCTTTAACCTAACCCTAAATGACTTTTGGGGAATCCCTAAATCTAATGGCTGAGATAGCTTTTGATCTAGGGCTGAGATTAAATGCTCATTTAAATCTCACTTTCTATTTTTTAATTCACCCCACTTTAATAAAGACCCACTTAGTCATTTATTTCCAAAGTCAATTTTTCCTTTCTAATTTCACATTGACTTTATTAAAGTCACTTTAAAATTAGACTTTAGTAACTTTATCACTTAAAGTCACTTTTAAATTAGATTTGACTTTATAACTTTATAAAGCCACTTTAGGAGAAACATTAAATTCTTTTGGACACTTTTCCCTATGTCAAAGATCAAAGTCTTAGGGAAACACCTGTCCTCCGGTAACCAAATTTCAACTTTCATCGAATGGATAAAGCCATATGTACTCCAGTTTCTTTCTGCTGAAGAGGAACTAGCAACTTGTGACAAGATCCTGATGGCCAATTTTTGTATATGTGGAAGTTCCCCACCATAGTAGTTCCACCATTCAATTGGACTCATTGCCCTCTTGTCCCGCATACAATCAATATCAGAACCCAAACCCTCTGATGCCACAAAATGAGCAAACTCTGAACGAATTCGATGCCCAATTTCAGGATCTATAAAAAGATTTTTAAAAGCCTTTTTAAATCCTTGTGAGACTTCTGGGTCTTTGCTTGGTGTAGTTCTTTCAGGATTACTTAACAACTCTGCAGCATAATATTTTGGATTCACTGCATAGGCCAAAAGGTGCAATGGCGTGGTCATCTTGTTCCACCTTTTGGTCAATATATTTTTTACTTCTCTGTAAAAGAATTCATCTGGGTCATTCTCCTTGGCATTTATAACCACTCTTATCTTCTCTATCATGGAATCAATGCCCTCATACACCTCTCCCAAATTAGGTATGTCTGTGTCAAACATACGGAGCAAATCCACTATTGGCTTAGTAAATGCCAAGAGGTATTCAACCTTATCCCACCATTCATCATTGACAACCAATTTTTTCACTGCTTGTGCTCTATCAGATTGGGATTTCGTCCATTACCATTGATTGTAATGCATCTTTCCCCTGCATAAGCCTTGTTAAGACTATGATGTGAGAGACAAATCAAGTCTCGACAACTTGCAAGTGTCAAATTGCGAATGTTTCAATAAATTAAAAAATAAAAATCATAATTTGATTGAATTCAGAATAACTATTTATGAAATAAACTTTAATGTTTAACTTTAGGTACCTTAAGGAGCTCCAAGTTCGCATATTCCCTGTAGATGCCTTGGGATATGTGGTGGTTTGTGATGAATGTTTGAATTTCTTTTGCCTCTTCAAAAATAACATGAATCCACTCGATTTGCTTCCCCATCTTGCTCAACATGAGGTTCAGTGAGTGTACAACACAAGGGGTCCAAAAGATGTGCTGATATTTGACTTCAATAATAAGGCCTGCTGCTGTATACACCATTGCATTTTCAGTTATTACCTGGACAACATTTTCTGGCCCCACCAATTCAATTGCTTGAATCAAGATGTCAACAATGAATTGAGAATCTTTCATCTGCCCCTCACAATCCACTGCCTTCAAAAACATTGCCCCTTTTGGACTCTGAGCAATGACATTGATCAAAGGCCTATTCCTTTGATCTTTCCATCTATCAGAAATGATGGACACCCCTGAAATGCACCATGAATTACAAATGGGACTTAATTTAGCCTCCAAATCCAACTTCTCAACACTCAACATTGTAGTGCGAACCTTCTCATATCCAGGGCTCTTGAACCTTTTTGGGCTTCATTCATTGCTTTATTATCTTTGCCCAGTAAGGAGATCACACAAGGTTAAAAGGAAGACCATTTGCATAAATGCATTGACAAATAACTGCATTTGCAATCTCTTGAGCATCATTATTAAAACTCTTTTTAAGCGGTCCCAAATTAGACCGCTTTTAACCAACAAATCCATGAGAATGAAGTGGAGGCTTTGATAAAGATGATCCCAACCTGGTTGGGTGGTTTAATTGATAGGTAAGATTTGCCTCATTTGATTTAGCATCTGCCGCCTCTTGTTCTTTCTAATATTTTGCAATTTTTGTCTTGCTTAAACCTTCTCCATCTGTCCCATTCTCTTTAGGTGGGCACTACATACTCGAACTCCATTTCCTTTTAACCCAAGTAAATGTGCTCTGACCCTTGTGTATGATCCCTCAAATTATTTTTTACACTCACTGCAAACCCAGGCCAATGATCCCCTTCCTTGGATCTTCCCAACAACAATTACATATTTCCAAAGTGGTGACTTTGGATCAACTTTAGCGACAGATTCAATTTCATGTTCCACTTCATCTACCTCACGAATCACTGAACTTGAAGTTGCCATGATGGTAATGTAAATGAAAGTTGAAACTGCAAAATAAAATTGACAAGTATCAATAATCAATTATCAAATATGTTTTTCAAACCAACAATAAAATTAAATAATAAATTACCTTGACTAATTTAAGACATCAATGTCAAATGATCATTGATGTACTATCATTAAATAATAAATCATTTACTGATTGGCTGAACTTTGAAGCCCGAGAGTTAACTCTTTGCTTGCTTATTCCACTTAGTATTTACTCACTGTCACATACTTCAGATCTGAAGTAGTTGTGGTGGACGATGGACCCTATTCATAAGAAAAATAATAATAAAAGGGCCAAAAAAATGTCTGGACTAATCCTAATTTGCACTGTGCAAAGGTCTGGACAATGGACACTGGAGACTGGTATATTAGTGGCATTACACTGTACAGTGTACAATAATGGTAAAGTTTAAATACAGTAACCATCACTGTAATTAAAAAAAATTGAAAGAAAACAAAAATATTAAAATGTAAAAAATATCAGTCGGATCATTCCAGGCTAAATGACTGTGTAAATGGATTCTATTTCTGCCGCATTTCAAATTTAGTGAACTCAGTGTATTGTTGTTCATAAAATCAAATCAGGAAAATATTTTAATTTCAGAGTTTAAAATCTAGGAATATATTTTTATTGGTATAGCATATCAGTCTTCATTGTTCAGATATGTATTATGGGTTTGAAAAAAATTAAAAATACTAACATAGTAACATAGTAACCCATGATCGACAACATAGTAACACATGATCGACAAACATTTCATCAATTTGCAATGAGAATCATCCACATGAAATGACTCTGAGCATTCAAATTTCACTTGGGAGACAAAATTTAAATTATTGGTTTATGAGTCATGACTAGGTAGTAGGATGTCCACACCTTGACACTGCACGCAGGCGGCACCACACTCCACACTGCGCGCAGGCTGCAATTGTCAACACACTCCACACTTCACACTCCATGGCTACAGCACACAACACACTCCACACTCCACGCAGGCTGCAACATTGACGGTCGTTGCCTCCCACTGCCCACGTTGCACAACACTGAGCAATGACGACTCCCAGCTCTCGGCTCCCACAACGACGTGGCTCTCAGCTCCAGATCCCACAACGACGATGGCTTCAGCTCCCACAGCGACGACATCAATGTCAACACTGCCCAACAACCGTGCAACGATACGATAATCAGAGTGATGGCAAAGGCTCTGGGGTCGGCGACGATGGCGATGGCTCCCACACTCACAGCAATGGCTCACACAAAACAATGGCGATGGCTCCCACCGCGGACGAAGACTCCCGCGCGATGATTGCTCCAGCGAAAAATATTCAAAAAGTGTTAAAACCTAATAAGCCATAACATAAAAGTTAAAACTCATCCAAATTCCAAAACCGTTCTTGGCGGAAATCGAAATACGTCTTAAAATTTCCCGTATCCATTTGTAAAAATCGCAAAACGTATTTCATTTGCTCGGAAACAGATGTTTTTTTAAAAAAACGGTCGAAATACGTTTCCGGCTTTTGCCCGCCGTTTTCGATTTTTTAAAACAACAGGGATATAGATCATGGCCGTTTTTTCGGCGTATCGTACAGGAACACGTTTTTGAAACGGCTAAACGCGTTTTTGGGGGCTAGGACCAATGTTTCCTGTAACTTAGGTTGAAGGCCTCCTTAACTGGGTGAATTCTTCCCAAACTATAATTCTCCTCGACTCCATCTCTCCCAAAGGACAAGGCACTAATCCTCAATTAATGATTGTTTTCAACGCTTATTCTTTTCACCTCCCTCTTTTTCTAGGCCTAGCCTACATAGGTCTCTTAGGGCATCAAATATCCACAATCTAGCCATCCAAACACTTTGATATTTGGTCCACAATTGCGTTGAAGTTTTCTCTAAAGGCCCTCCAAATTTGAAGCAAATATGACAGTGGGATCTCGAGATATAGCAATCCCTAACTCAGGGATCATTTCTTGCCCTAGTTTTCCCTTGGCTAGTGTCCTCATTAGGATCATTGAATTCAAACCTCAAATAAAATTTGTTCTTTGATCCTCTTATCCTCCTTAATTTGGTCAAGCCCCTCATTAGGTGATCAACTCCATACCCTTGACCTAATTTGGGCCCACTAAGTCCCGTGTGGTCTCGCAACTTATTGAAGCCAATTTCACAAAGACCACTTGGAAACCAAGTTTTCCCAAGGATTTCTAGGACTAGGTATCTCCTTTACACGTCTTATCATCAAACCCTAGCCCTTAAAATCCCATTGACCCTTACTAGAGAGCCTTACACCTTGATTCTCAAGCAAGAAAGCCATACATTTGAGCCCTTTACATGTCTTATCGTCAAACCCTAGCCGTTAAAATCCCCTTGGCCCTTCCTAGAGAGCTTTACACCTTGCTTCTCAAGCAAGAAATTCATACATTTGAGCCCCTCTTGTGAATAGGCCACTGAATCACCTTTTATTCCTCTCATTGACATACTCACTATTGTGATGTGAAAGTCCGTAAAGAGTAGGGAGCCTTAGCTGAGGCTACAGTGGGCTATCACTCCATTGTTGCCCTTGACCTAGTAGTTGCCCTATAAGTTCCCCTCCTAGGACCCCTGCTAGTTTGAGCGGTAACATGCATCTCACAACTTATGATGAATAGGAGGGGCTACTTCGTGTTCTTTGTGGAAGCTAAGTTCACAATAGAAGTATTTGTTTTTGGGGCGTTACAATATTAACATAGTTGAAGGGCATGGGGATGTACAACTACAACTGATAAGTGGTAAGAAGTTTATGCTTAACAGTGTTATTTGCATTTTTAGTCTAAGAAGAAATTTGCTTTCTTTTAGTTATAAGGTTGGAGAGAAAAGTCTGGATGTACAAGTGTTCACTACAATGAAATGCTTGGTGAAGGATGGAAGGAACAAAAAGACTATAGCTTCAATAGTGTTGGATTGTGTGTTGTATAGGTTCAAGGATGTGGTAGTGAGGAATTCAAAGGATGTGGTGGATTCACAAGAGTTGGTGGAAAGTGGAGACACTGATGCTAGTTAAGTTTTGGCATTGTAGCTAAGGGCATTTTGTTTAACCATATTTATGTTTTGAGATGGTTGTTGGTCTACTTTATTCAGGGGAAGGGAGATGTGCGACTGTCAACATGTCCTGCAAGAAAGCATTATAAGGAGGTTGTTGATGCGAGGGGAACTTGGAGAGCAAGAAATGTGTTAAAGATTGTGCTTGGGCCCTGGGGAGATTTTTGGTAGGAAGAATTTGGTAGGAAGATAAGTATTATCCGATTAAAGAGTGGAGAAAAATTTGAAATGTTTGCCGACTTTGGTAAGAAGGGTTTTCAGAGGCAACAAGCTGATGATGAAATAAGAAACATAAGAGTCATTGAAATGAAAAAGAGTTTGCTGCATGGAAAGTCAGTGCCAAATGGATACTGGTCAGTAGCGATGCATATAAGAGTATATTTTCCAAGTAGAATTCCCAACAAAGGTGTGGTAGAAGTAAGGCATGAGGCAGCATGACCTGGGACAAATATCAGAAACCAACATTTGATAAATTTTCTTGGTGTTTCTGCTAGTGGTACAATGTTTATTACATGTCATGATTCCTTCTCTGTCAGTGCAACTTTCCAAAAGATTGCAGATCTCCTATTGCAATCAATCAAAGATGTTGGTCCTAGTAAAGTACATATTTTGGTCTGGGTGCTTGGTGCACACATTGAACCTTTTGATGCATGATATTGTGAAGCATAAAGAATGTGGTTGGATTAATGAGCTTTACAAGAGAGGGAAGCAACTCATTAAATTTATCACAGGGTATGCAAGGGTAACTACTTCTATGGCACTTACTCCAAGTTGCAGTTGCTTAAACTTGCAAAAACAAAATTTGCAAGTTATTACCTCATCTTTTGGTGGCTAGTGAAGGTGAGACAAGCTTTAACTAATATGGTCATCGTTGAATCATGGGAGGAAATTAACACTGATAGAGATGGTGCTAATGTAGCCAAGGACACTATTCTTGACTTGTACTTTTGGTCACAGGATAAATATGTTTTACAATTCACCAAATCAATCTATTACATGATCAAGTTTGTAGATTCAGATCAACCAATATTTGGGGAGGTGTATGAGCAAATGGATAACATGTTGGGGCAGATTAAAGACATTGTTGAGCCTAGAGATATCACCTTGTACAATAATATTCGTGTAGAGGTGGAAAGACGATGGAATATGCTAAATGTTCCATTGCATGCATTAGCATATGTTTTGACACCTAAATACTATCATCCATCATGGCTTTCAACACTAGCACTTTGTTTTTTTGGGGGGGGGGGGGGGCGCAGAGCAGCAGAAAACCACACCTAGATCTCGAGGTTCTAGAAAATATATGATTGCATTGACTAGATTAGTCCCTGATGAGGTGGAGGCTGCCTTGGTATGGAAACAGTTGAGCAACTATACGCTTTGCACTGGTCCATTTGGGAGCATGCATGCAATTAGAGATCGAGAGACTTTTTCTTCTATTGAGTGGTGGAACATGCATGGAGGTGCTACTCCAATTCTACAGACTTTGGCATTGCGGGTGCTATCACAGGTGGTAAACACTTCTTCTACATAGAGATGTTGGAGCTCTTATTCTTTCATCCATAGTGTTAAAAGGAACAGGTTGAGTTTAGACCAAGCAGAGAGCTTGGTTTATGTTCATTACAACTTGCGATTGTTGTCCCATTAATGTGATGATGCAAAGAGTAATAAAGACCTAAGGTTTGGGACATGTATCCAGAGGAGGCCAATTTGGAGGATGGAGTGTTGCGATTAGAGCAATTAGAGTGTTAGTCATCAGTATTTTTCACTATTTGTAGATGACTATAGATTGGTTCTAGATTTCCGAAAACAACATTCTTTGGATATTGTGAGTTTCAGAAATCTCACTGCTTTCATTATCCTTATAGAGACTTTTTCACTATTCTATTAGTCTTGCCATTTCATGGTCACCCTGTCACTCCTACAAACTCCTTATGCGTTGATCCCTCTCATTTTCAGCCTCCTTCTCTGCCTATAACCTCATTGGCCTATTCTTCCCTTATCCATAAACTCCACTTTCCCTCTAAGGTTTCCTATAGCCAACTCATTCCCATGTTCCCCAAGTTCCTCAAGCATTGGTGGTCTCAAAACTATTTCTGTAGGCTATTTAGATAAATCAAATACATTGGATTTTGGATCTTCAATACAACACCTTTGACCATACTTTGTTTTCAGATGAAGGTCTCCAAGCCAAGTTTTAGTCAAAATCAGGCCAAAGGACCCTCCCACTAGGTCATTAGGGTTTTTACATATCTAAGGTCATCTGTGGATGTTTCAGGTACTGTTTTTCCTTTGCTAGAACCTGGCTTAGATGTAATAGAATGTCAAGACATGATTATTCAAAGAAGACCTAAAAGTTTCCAAAGAAGACTACCTTATCAGTTCAAAAGCTGCAAGAGGTAAATGCAAAGAGTTTAGCACTTCTGCAAGAGTGTTGAAGGATTTGTCAGCAGAAGGTGTTGGTGAGGTAGATTGTTTACTTCTGAATGAAGACAACTTGCAGCAAGGAAGAAAGGAAACACTTATTCTTATAGATAATTAGGGTTTTTTGAGCTTGATGGTCCAATAGAGTGCCAAACAATGATCAATTGCAGAAATGACCTGGAGGAGGCACACAAAACCAAACATGAAGAAAGTCTCTCAAAGATTATTGATGAGATAGGGAAAAAGGTGAGGTGAACTGGACAGAAATGAATAAACTTGAAAGCGTTATAGAGAACTCAGAAGACAACACTGATGATTGTTTTAAACCACTCCTGATACCTAGGGTTTTGGGAAAATGGCCAGTCAAAGTGGAAAATATGAGTTGAGTTTCATGATGAAAGCAAAAAGGATTTTGAAGATGTCACTGTTTGATCAGATCCCAAACTTGTCAAAATGAGTTTGTCATGCCTAAATGATCAAAAGTTGAGGTGAACTTCATGATGGAAACCACAGAAGGTTTGAGAATGCTGGTATGTGAAATCATCACAAAGGTGTCAAATGAGCATGTCATGCCTCAAGGATTAGAAGAAAAGCAAATTTCATAACCCCAGCAACTACAAGCAAAAAAGATGAAAAGGTTAAGTTGAGTTTCATGGTGGAAATTACAAAAGAATTGGAAGAAGTTGCTATGTGGTTGAATCACAAAGGTGTCAAAATGAGCTTTTTATGCTTCAAGGAGCAAAGGGGAAATCCAAGTTAATGTTTTCAGTCACCTGCAAGCAAAAAGTCAAAGAACATTAGTGAGAAAGTGAAAAAGACTTAAAACATTAGAAAGTGGGTTTGCAAAGTTAAATCTAATTCCCAAGCCTATAAAAGATCATTTTGTATTCCATATGAATCATTGTGCCCTTGCAAAATCATTAGAGCAGTCAGAGGAGAAGAAATTTTTAGTTTACAAGCCAAACTTGGACAAATTTGCCTGGCGTTGCGTGCTCAGACTGGCGCTGCGCGCCTGGAAGTGAGCGCTGCACGCTGGGGAATGCGTTGCGCCCTTGCTTGACAGGCCCAGTGAAGAAAACCACAGGCGCTGCGCCCTCAGCACTGGCGTTGCGCGCTCAGCCTCGGCGCTGCGCTCTTGGCCTTGGTGCTGCGCGCGTGGCCAGGAAGGTTTTCCAAGTGATTTAACCACTCAAAACACCTCAAGTTGCCTCCAAACTCTTGCCAAGGGTCCTTCAAGCGTTTTTAAGGGTAAGTACCATCACATACACTCATCTTCAAGCATTTTTGATGATTTGTAATTAAAAGAAATTAAAACCCTAGAATCACACCCTAAGTGTTCAAAACTTGAAATCACTAATTCCACCAGTGCTTCATTTGCTTGTAAAGACAATTAGTGATAGACATAGGGGTTACATTGTTTAAAGGTTGTTCATTCTTCTAAGCTGTCCCTACACCCATTCCATTCATTCAATCAGTCCCTCCAATTGCAAAGGCTGACATTCCATTGCCATCCTTCATCTCAATTTGACATCATCCTAAAAGTGTTTCAAAAACAGAGTTTAAACATATCAGTAGAGGGTTGTCATTAGGTTGTTAGCCTCTCATTCATTCTCATACACCTATACCCTCACTCACTCATCTCATTCACTTGCAGAGCTGCCTTTTTCATCACCATCCCTTCATCTCATTTGCATTTGCAGTCCTAGGGTTTCTCAAAGGCAGAGTTTACAATGTCAGAAGACAGTGGTAGTGGAGGAGAAGGCCAAATGCCAAGGAGGCATGAGCACAAAGGTGGAAAGGTCAACAGATTTGAACCCCCAAACACAAGGGAGCTAATGGCATCTCCCCTAACTGTTTCATGTTTCAAGCATGTAGGATGCTTTGATTTTTGTGAAAAGGTACAACAGTTGCAAAACCACCTTGAGCTAACTAGATTATTTATCATTAACTTGCATGACAAACAAGTTAACCTTGCAGGCGTCACCTTTGAGCTATCTACAGATGCTATTGCCAATGCCACAGGCATACCTAGTGTAGGGGAGAAATGGTTCAAGCAGACCAATCTTGACATGAGCTACTTTGAACCCTATCTAAAACCTAGGTATAAGGATCACCACAAATCTATCTTTCCTTTTTCACATCTGCTTGATAGATATGCACCCATGATGAGGATCATAATGAAATATTTCACATGTGAAGGAAGATTCTCTCGTCTTTACTCATATCACATCAGACTACTTTTGCATTTTACTAGGGTGAGGATGCTGCATATACCCTATTACCTCGACATAAGCATTGGCAAAATGGGCTATATAGTGTAGAAGAGAGATTTCCCTCAGCAGATGCAAAGCCTCTTCCATCACTCACTTATTAAAATGGTTGTTATGCACCAACTACAGCAGAAAGGCATTCCATGGGAAACCTTCATTGCCAATGAGGTGTTCACCACTCCACAAGGCCAACAACAACAAGATGTCCCTTCATCTTCTCATCCTCCCATTCCTCCTTCACCATCACACCCCACTACACATGCATCACCATCCACTCACATTCCCTCACCTCATGATGACTCTTCCACCTCACTATCCACTCACATCCCTTCACCACAAGATAATCCTCCTTCATCACCCTCTCACAATCCCTCACCATCATCTCATGGTACTAGTGCATCAAACAGTGAGGGATATGGCAATGAGGAATCAAACAATGAGGAAGAAAACAGTGAGGCAAATGTCTATGAGGAAGAAAGCAATGAAGAAGAAAGCAGTAAGGAAGATGGTAATGAGGAATCAAACAATGAGAAATCAATTAGTGAGGAAAAGAGCAATGAGGCCAGGAAGGCACATATCAGTGAAGATGATGGAAGTGGGTCAAAGAGTGATGATGGCAGTGATGATGACAGTAATGATGGCAGTGAGACAAATGGCACTAAGATACGTAACATTGAGCCTTTTCCTTTGACCTACCAGAGGGGAAATAGGCATGTGTTTGCTGCCCTTAAGAGGCAAGGGGCCATGCCTTCTACTTCAACCAAGCAACTTGACAAAGGTAAGGAAAATGTCATTGATGAAGAAGAGGAAGACAAGCATGAAACTGAACAAAAGTTTCAGACAAGCATGAAACTGAACAAGAGTTTCAGCTAATTCACCTTGACAGTGATGATGAGAATGAGGAGAGAATCACAAGCATGCTGCTCAAGAGCAAAGATGCTGAGAGTAGGGAACTACAAGCAAACATTGGTAGGGCTAAGAATGTGATCCATTTTCTTTTGGTTGAAAACAAGCAGCTGGAGACAGAGAAGGCTATCTGTGAGATCAGAGCTATCAGAGCTTGGAAAGAGGTTGTAAGAGCAAAGGCAAAGCTAGATGAGGTCTTGGGCACTCATGATGACACTGAAGAAGAGGAAGAACAACTTCCTAGGAAGAGGCCAAGGACAATAGGATTGAAGAAAGCCTTAGCCAAAGAAAGGGAGCAAGAGACAACATTGGCATAGCAGCTCACTCCAAGTGAGCTGCTTGCCATGGAAATAGACTATGATAGGGAATCTTGGCTAGAGAGGGCAAATGTGCACCTAAAGGATCAGCTGGAGAAGACCAAGAGAGACTTTGACATGCAAAAGAAGATGGCAAGGCATTATGCCTTAAGAAACAAGATTGCAAGGGCCAAGCGCAAAAGAGCCCTTGCGAAGATTCAAGCCCTAAAAGAGGCAAAGGACAAAGAAAGGCTTCCCCACTCACCAGACTAGAGACTCACCAGACTTGGGGTTCTTGGTTTCAGACTCGGGAGTCCGACCTATTGTTCTCTTTCCAAGTTTAAAATAGTTGCCGAGTCTTGCCAAGTCAGAGCCCAGCCAAGCTTTAAAAAATCCGAGTCTGACAACATTAATTTAAAGTTTATGGCCTTCAAATCTTGTGGATGTCAGTGCACAATCCAGTGCATCAAATCTCCTTTATTTTTCTTCAAATATTTTGCAATGTGCGTGTATGTTTCTAGTTAGGATCATTCGTTATAAAATTGCTTCTAGAGCACCATACTTCTCATTTGAATAGGTTGACATTGTAAATGACTGAGACTTAATATTTTTATATCAGATTAACATTAAGAATTGGGAAACAGAGATGTTTTTGACAACCTAACTGTTTGAAAACTGTTTTGTCGAATATATATTGTGATATGTTCAATGTTAATTGTTTTTGTCCATGAAGTCCATTTATATATGGCCATTGCTATATTGAATTTAGGGCTTTCTATCATGTTATTTGTTTATTCAAATTATCCAGAACGTATATTGCTATTTGTATTTACTATTTTTGATCATTTTTCTATTTGTGTTTGATATTTTTTCTATCAAGTAAGTCAAATTACTTTATTTCCATACCAAGTTCTGTTTTCTTCTGTTTGGTGTCTGCAATGGTGCTCACCAACTAGATCAACCTTCATTTTCATAGCACTTAATTTAAACGATTTCATACATTGTCATGTCTGTAGGAACCAATCCCTGTTACACAACTTGTAAGGGAAACAGCAACTGTGATGCAAGAATTTACACAATCCGGGTATGTTGAATCTTATGACAAATACTTTTGTTCTCTGTGGCTGCACTATGATCCAGGAGATGTAAGATTGTTGATCTACACTGTAGGCACTAATAATTATCTTCTTATTCTCTGTTTTATACTTGATTCTTCTTGCCTATTCTAGGTTGAAATGATGGCTAACAATAATATCTGTTTTCAGTGGAGTAAGACCCTTTGGAGTTTCACTTTTGGTTGCTGGTTATGATGACAATGGTCCTCAGTTGTATCAGGCATGAATCTTTTCTCTATAGCTTTTTTCCTCAATGTTTTTATTCAGTTTTGTAACATAAACTAGAAATGTTAAGAAGTCATGCTACTGAACTTTTAAATTGGATATTATGCTTGCCTTTATGAACCACAAACTTCAACTTAGTGGCATCTTCATGAACAAAGATACAGAGCCCACTCATTTCACCAACATGGATGCTTGTGGAACTAGAATAAAATTTACTTTGATTCTCTGTTTTCCGTGTAATTTGAGATAGCTTCAAGTTTTTCTGCCACTAATTAGCGGCAGACAAATAGAATGGTTCTGTTCATTGTCATTGAGGTTTGACTGCTTGGTTGATCTGCTGTATTGCGAACTAAATTCATAAACTACTTGAATTTTGTTCACCCGGGACTCTTTGCTCAAGCAGCTTGTCAAGATGCATAGCTGTACTAATAGAACACTGCCTACAAATGGTAGAACACATGCCTCTTCAAATTGCCAATTGGTATTGTTATTGCTTGTCAATTTTATGAACAAAGCACAAACAGTTTTTACACCAGCGAACAGAGCAGGAGAGAATCAATGTATGTTCAATTTCTGCTGTATCCAAGATCCCACACAACACTCAAACAAGAAAACCATCTCAGCAAGTTGAGTAAGGGAAGAAGCGAGCTGTGGGAGTGAAATGCATTGGGCATGGGCATGGGACAGAGTATCATCCAAAAAAATGCAACATGTGCATCAGTTTATAATGGCCAAAGAAGTTAACAAATCATATAAATGTATGGCTGTAAGGGCTGTCAATACTCCCAGGCATGAGCTAATCAGACACGTTCATAATAAATTGACCACATTGTTCATAATACCAGCAATTTGATAAAGTCAATTGGCTGTAGGTAGGAGAGAGTATTGCTGTATTGTGGTTTTAACAGTAAATACACACAGCTTATGCCAATGATCAATTAGAGGTGAGATCAAGCTGTGGGAATTTAAAGAATTGACTTCTGGCAATTTTATTCATACAACGTTTAAATCACATAATAGACAACATATTACCCTGGAAATGCAAATGGGAAAGCAAGCAATGAGGGTTTTGTTATGCTCAGAAAATTGTTACAAAGGATGAACTATACATTCTAGCATGGATATTTTGTTTTTTCTTACTCATTGGCTGTACTTTGCAGATTGCTTTGGTGCAGGAACAATCTTCACTCTTTGTGAACAGGCTCAACAACTCCCTTGTCCTCTGATCTTTGAACAGATTTCTTCTTCTTCCCAATCTTTATTTGCTTTCATCTTTTTTTCTCTGTCCTTTGTCCCCAACAACATTTCTTTAGTAGAGTTGCCTTGAAAGGCCAACCATCAAGATGATTCAATTCATCTTCTTATGGCTTTGGCTTTTCGAACATTTTTTTTTTCAAAATTTTGCCAAATATATATTTTTTTTATTACAAAGTGTAAAATGGGTGAGTATTTGTGTTAGTTTTTGTAGCATCAAATTGTGTTCTAGTATCAAACTTTGTGGAGAGGCTAAACCACATGAGATCTCTAGAGAAATCTAAGAAACTGGATTCGACCATTTAGGGCCACGTGTCCGGAATCCACCGTGTCCGACACTACACGTACGGATTCGAATCCGAAAACCCGGATTCGATCATGTCCGTACAGGACACATCGAATCCTGATCGTGTCCTGTACGGACATGATCGAATCCGATTCTGCTAGACACGAAACCTGCGAAAGTGCGTCCGCTAAGTTATAAAAGTCCGTTTTCCCTCATTCTTTCTCACCATTGTTTGTATGTGAGTTGAGCATAGAGAAAGGATTAGCAAGGAGAAAGGGAGTGTTTTCAAAGAGATTCAAGCAACCGGTAAGTGCACTGTCTCTCTATGTTTTTGCATTCAGTTTGCTGTTAGTGTTTGCATGTGCATGTGCTTTACATATTTGGTCATTTTTATCTATTTTTTACAGTATTCATGGCTCAATCAAGGGCAGCAAGGCAGGGGCAAAGAAAGGGGAAGCATGTCCCCATTGGAGATGCCCCTCCTGTCCCTATTTCATTAGGGTCTGCAAGTATTCCATCTATTGGAAGTGGGGCTGCAACAACAACTTCAAATGTTTAGGGAAAACAAACTCAAGACCCCAAATACCCATTGTGGAAATATGTGACAAGAGAGGCAGGGCCAGGCAGCAAGGCGAAGGGAGGAGGCAATGTTGCATAGAAATGCATTTTTTGCCACAACCATTTCATGAACACATATTACCGTGTGAAAGCTCATTTCTTGGCTTTGCCAAGTTGTGGCATTTCAGTTTATACAATAATTCCATCGGCAAGGAGGAAGGAATTGGAGAAATAGGCATTTGTTGATTCGGCAAATGTGGCATCAAAATCAAAACAAAACAAGAATGATGACCCCCTTCCATTCTTGAGGAAAAGCAACAACAAGTTCCCTTTTGAGAGTTTTAGTGTGGGACAAGCAGCAAAAAGAAAGACAATTGCACTTGGTCCAATGGACAAGATTTTCCAAAAAGAGAAGAGGGAAGAGCTTGATCTCACCATTGCAATTTTTTTTCTATCAGAACTTCTTATCCTTTAATGTTGCATGGTCACCTCTATTTATTGAGATGTGTCGAGCTCTAAGTCAAGGGGCTCCATCAGAGTATGTGCCTCTTGGGTCAAAGAAGCTTAGAACCTATTAAATCAGCATGGCCAACATTTGGGGTTAGCATTGTTTCTGATGGATGGACAGATCCAACACAACACCCACTCATGAAATTCATGGTGACATCCTTGAATGGTTCAGTTTTCTTGAAATTAGTGGATGCACTTGGACAGTACAAGGATGCACAATATATGAGTGAGTTATTTATTGAAATTGTTGAAGATGTAGGTGTCGATTCTTGTGTGCAAATCATTACAGATAATGCACCTGTTTGCAAGGTTGCTGGCATGATTGTGGAAGCAAAATATCCACAAATATTTTGGACACCTTGCATTGTCCATTCATTGAACTTAACTGAAATCTATTGCCTCTGATGTGCTTTGGATTGGAAGCATTATTGAGGATGCACGACATATCTGCAACTTTGTACAAAACCATACAAACGCCCTCACTATCTACAAGGAGTACACCAGTCTATCATTGTTGAATATTGCGGATACACGGTTTGCCTCTTCATTCATCATGTTGAAGAGGTTGAGGGAGGTCAAGACCGCTCTTGGGGCCATGGTTATTTCGGAGTTTTGGTCTTTTTGGAGAAAGATAGATCAAACAACCTCAAAGAAAGTGAAGGACACAGTGTTGGATGATGTCTGGTGGGAGAAGGTAGATCTACTTATTCAAATCATGGACCCTATCATTTCCTTGCTTCGATTTGCAGATACAGATCAACCCATCCTAGGAGAGGTTTACGAGGGATGGGATTCCATGATTGAGTCTGTGAGGACCATTGTTTTACAGAGTCAGTGCCCAGAGTATGAAACATCACCAGAGGCCTTCTTCACCAGCATACTGGATATTCTTGTCAGCAGATGGGACAAGAATTGCACACCTTTACATTGTTTGGCTCACTCCTTGAACCCAAAATACTACAACCATGAGTGGCTGAATGGTGGACCTTCCCGCAGATTCACCCCTCACATGGATGGTGAAATCTCACGGGGGAGGAAAGATGCATTCAAGAGGATTTTTCAGGATAGGGCATCTCTTGATGAGGGGGAGGATGCCTTTGCAGAGTTTTCCACTGGCACTGGGCAATTTGCAGGCTATGATGTGATTCGAGACAGGGGGGCTAAGAAGCCCTATTCTTGGTGGGCAACTCATGGGGCAACAATCCCTCCTCTACAACAGTTAGCCATGAGGCTCCTCCCTCAGGTGACTTCATCCTCTCGTTGCGAGAGGAATTGGAGCACATATGGGAATTTGTATAGTGTGAAGAAGAGTAGGCTTGAGCAATCCATGGCAGAGACAATGGTGTATGTGCACACCAACCTTCGTCTCATCTACAGGCAGAGGAAGGATTGGTTGAAGGGAAAGAAAAAGATGTGGGATGTCTTTCTTGATGATATGGGTCTGAACAACCTTGTTGAGTTGGCATTGATCAACTTGGATCTCAATGAGCCAGTGCTAGAGCCTGCCACATTTGATGATGGTGATACAGTAGAGGGGTCATCCTCCACACCAGCAGATGCAGAGATGACATTGGATACAGAGGAGGAGGATGCAGCATAGGAGAGCAGTGGTGAGCATGATGATTAGGATGAGGACAATGATGCTGATTATGATGATGAGGATTGATGACTCATTGAGGCTTGTAGTCTTGTAGACTTGTAGTTGTTTTGTATTTACTATTTTCTATTTCTATTGGCAGTGAACTACCTAGAGCCTAGAGGCTAGTACTACTACTTATGTAACACATTTTGATTTTGATGATTTAATGAGAAAACTACAGTTTCTTGTCTTTCTCTTATTGGATCATTGATGAATATGTCTATTACTTTGTAATATGTATGATTTATCAATGTATTAATGTATGATGTATCTTAAATCTTTGTAAAACTTACATCTAGATGAAGATCTATGTTTGAATCAATCAATTTGTATGAATTTGTGTAAGAAATATCTAATTTTTAATATATCTATATATATATATATATAACGTGTACGGATGTGTCCTATTCCGAGGGGTCATCACTTTCGAATTCGACACTCGAATCCGCATGTCCTGTGTCCTCGTGTCAAGGGACACCTAGAAATATTTTTGGGAAATTCCACCTAGAGACAACTCAATTAAATTAATTGATCGATAATTAAAAATGCCTAAGTCTAACTTAGGGAAATCAATTAATTAATGAGAATTAATTGAGTACTGTGAAAATTTTCTAGAAACTCACATGGATCGACTCAAAAATGATCTCAGCCATTGATGACGATTTAATCTTGGTCGTTGTTGATCCAACTGGAGATTATAAGAGGAGGTCGATGGGGTGGAGAAGAACACACTTGAGGTCGAGTACCTTGGCAGAAATCGAACTTCCTAGTCGTAGAGATTCAAAAGAGGAGAGTTCGAGCTAGAGAGGGGACACAAAGACAGTTAGGGGTAGAGATAGTGAGTCCGGAGGAGGATTTCCAGATTCGGAGAGGCAGTGAGAGGAAGCCGAGTTATTTCTCTAAGAGGATGCACAAGGACTACACAAAAGCCTTAAGAAGACAATTCGATTTGGCTGGAGTGGAGATCGTTTAAGATTCTAGAGGTCGGGAAGATTTCCCAGAGGGCAGGAAAGACACTTCTTAAGGTGGCAACAAACAAAAAGACTTGAGCAACAAAAGATCCGGGCAGTGCGAGTTACATCTTGCGCAGAACCCTGCGCAAGGGGCTTGGATAACTGAGTTTGAGTTGTCAGATTGAGCTGGGATTGCTTGTGGAGGAGGGTAAAACTTCCTTAGTGATTTTGCCAGTATTTCTCTCAGAGAGGATTGCCAGTTTTACATCCATTTTATTGTACTCGGAATTTCATTGTTGCATAATAATAAAACCCTCAGCTGCTGCACCCGTTTTCCCGCATTGTGTTTTTTCCGGGGACAATTGTCCAAAGATAATTGTGTCAAATTTTATGTGTGCTCTATATTTCTCAATTTCCAACATTTTATTTTCCGTAGCATTTTTATGGTGAAAATTGCAGTTGTGATTTTATTCGTTATTTGTCGTAGCAAATAAATTGCATTTAATTTTTTAATCAATTAGAAGAATAATTTTCGGTTGCTGCAATATATTAAAAATTTCACAATTTGGATTCGTTTTGGATCAATCATCCTCCCATCTTCTCATGAACTTGACCGTTTGGTAGGCGACAACTTACCTCTAGTGGACCCAACCCTAATCTCCTCTGTGGCTAAGGAGAAAGGTTCCAACCTTGTTGCCCCAAGGCTCAAAAATATGGAGACTCGAGATGCAAGACATCCATCTTGAATAAAGTTGAAGGATTTAAATCTATCTTAACCAACCAAGATGACTCTCGGAATAGGGAAATGGTCTGATCTATAACCATAGTTTTAAAACCAGCCCGATTCGAATCGGACCAGGCCTGGTTGACCGAGCCGAAAGGCCTACTGGTCCGACCAGGTAGATGAAACGGCCAGTCGGCCAGTTTGTTACCGAGCCGGTCGGTTTTTTGACTGACTCAGTCGGCTCAGTAACAAACCAGCCGACCAGGCCTGGTACGAGTTAACTCGGCCTAGTCAATCCAGCCGGTCGGTGGGCCCAAAAATTTGAAAAAAACGGACTTAAAACTCAAATTAATTCTGCTATTAGTTTTTTTTTAGGTTTTCTAACCCCTCCCCATCCTATTTAACTAACCCAACCCCTCTCAATACCTCACATATTTCTCATTCAATTTGCTGGAGCATTTGTGAGGGTTTTCTGAAGAGTTGTGGAGTTGGTTTTTGGAGCAACTTCATGGTAATGTTAAATTCTTAAAGTAAAAGTGACTTTCTCCTTAATCTTCATTTTCATCCTTTTACTTAAATTTTTAACATTACCATGAAATGACTCGGGATGTTTGAGAGTGGTTCCAACCTCATTGGATTTCATATGGAGAAAGTAGAATTTTAGATCTCATTCAAAATCCAGCAGACTTATCAGTTTTGCAGGATTTCAAGATTGGGTTATTGCAATGTTTCCATCGAATTTTGTCATGTATTAGGGTATGGAACTTGTATTTAATCAAGAGCACCAATCCTTCTATGTACCTTGATGACATGATGTTAGTGACATTGGTTATGTTTTTTGTTTTGATCTCTATATCATCATCCTGTATTGGACAGTGCTCTAGGTGCAATTTTGATATAATGGATATATTCATGAGCTTACTTTGATCATATGTTGTCTTTTGTGACTTGTCTATATTGTAATGCTTTGTGTTTGGAAACATGAATACAAATCTTTAAATTTATGTTTTTGTACAAAAAAATTAATATTTAATGTATTTTTTACAAAAATTGAGTCGACCGAGTCATTACCGATTCGGAGTCCGAGTCGGAGTCGACCCTCGGCCTGGTAGCTGACCGATTCCGTTTTTTAAAACTATGTCTATAACATCCATTCACTGATCATTATTGACCTGAAAAGGGAATGTACTCTCAAGGTCCATACACCCAATCCAACATTGCTTGTACCTTGTCTTTGTCCTGTCTATAATTAGTCCATGTGAACCAACTACCATAATTAGTCCCCTTATTTCTTCTAGTTGGGGTCATGCATGGAGAAAAGAATTGAGACTTATGCCACCACCATGACAATGATCCAACATGTGCTCCTTATGCTACCGCCTTGACAATGGTCCAATATGTGCCTTGCAATGAAGATGCCATCTAATTCCAAAGCTAACATCAATCCAAATTGAGATTAGGAGCATAAACTGAACAAAACCCTAGAAGACATTCTTGCTTTATTGAGAAGAGATCGCCAAATATTTTGCTTAGGTGGATTTCTTCTTTATAAAGAATAGATGGCAAGATGATTGCTTAGGTTGTAGGAAATTTATGCTTTCAAGGTGAAGGATACATAAATTCAATGGAGCACTAAAACAAGTTCTGGGTTCTAGAAAGATTAGCAATTGAAAAATAAAATAAGATTTTCTTATTTCATCATTTGTAATCGTCCTTGTGAAATTTTGAATCTTTGAATGTAAGATGGGTAGTGTTGAACAAAAAGTAATGTGCTATGAATAGATTTCAAATTGTTTGACAGATAAAAAATGCAAATAATAATAAAGATAATATCATTGAAATGGCAATGATTTTAAATGGGATGTGGCATGTATAAATATACACATGAACCTTCATATTGGAGATGAGATGCCTTTTGGAGAGAGCTGATATGTAATATTATTATTTCCTCTGACATTTCTTGTACTATTGTTATTTATTATTGAGGTTATATTTATATGATAATATGTACAATAGATATTATAGGTAGATAGTTAAAAACAAGATTATCATGTGAAATGGACGTTTTAGAGTAATAACTGCAATAGTAAAGTTAAATGTAACAAGGTCACATTATTATGAAGCAAATTCAAGGAAACAATGATTAATGGTAAGTTGTAATTACTGAATAAAGTGGTTAAACAATTAGTAATTCAACTACTTAATAGGTGAGATAAAAAGGGATCCCCCACATTGTATGAATTGACACCATATGCTAAAATTCACATATTTCATATTTGATATTTTTCGCATAGGGTGCATTCATTTTTTAACAAGTATTGACCTAGAGTTGGCTTTATATTTGAAACCTTAAGCTTCAATATCTCCACAAACCCAGATTCAAATTACACAAATGTTGCACAAAAAATCTCCTTAATTCCCTCTTAAAATTGTTGTTTGAATCTCCTGAATTAGATTGACCTGTCTAAAGTTATCACAAGTTAAGTTGACGTGCTTTTCAAGATCTATGGGATTGGTCTACAAGCCAAGCATGGACTTGTTATATCTCTGCGTGCCCTTCTAGAAATTTAGTGAAATTTCGACTTGTAACGACTTGATATGTCTTTTGCTCCTGCATCTGTTCTCACTCAATTTGGATCATCCAAGGTGGAGTTATGCTTACTTTGCCAAACCCTGTAGTTTTTAGGCTCTTCCTAGAGAGCAAACTTATACAACCTGTCTCCTTGAATCTTCTACTAATTATATGAATTCTTCCCCTGTAACACCCTAAGATGTTCGCTTTAGATGAATGTAGCCTCACTGAATTCTAAACCAAGAGTTTTCATGTTAGATATCCTTAAAATCCAGTAATTGATTCACAATTTTCTAAGTGTAAAACCAGAAATACAAACAACAATTGTTCTGGAAACTTAAACTACAAATACTAAATACACTGAGTTTTCAAACTTTGCATGCATATTGGAAATAAATAAACTAGAAGACAAACACATTCAATGCATAGACACAATATATATTCAGGAAACACCAACTCCAGGGAAAACTTGCAAACATTGTGTGCCTTTTATTATCTTTAACAGAAGGTAATCTTCAAAAAAATTTCCCTTTCACCACAGGAAAACAATTGATCAACTTTCAAGACAAATCAATCTCCCTTTTGCACACTCGCTTTGCCATATGGTCGTGCAGTTCGGCCTACCTGTGCCCAGTGCAAGCTGTACGGACATGCAATTTTGTGTCTCTGCGCACATGTGTGAGTTGAAAGACTGTGCTAATGTTGTCTGAGTTAGAGCAACTCGACCCTCACTCGATCTCTCCCTGTTGGTCGTTGAAACTTTGTGATGTGTTGAAACCCTAGTCTCTCCCTTCGCTTAGCTGACACACACTGCTTGTGCTCTTCGAACTTGCCCCTTCCTCGCTCAATCTCCTCTTATAATTTCGACCTAAGCCCCACAATCACTCTCAACGATTGAGAGTAGATCTACATGAAGGGTCGAGATTAAATCATAAGTTAACTTAGGATATTTAAGATTTTCCTAAACCTAAATTTAGGAAATAGTTAAATAAATTAATATTATGCTAAGTGGCTGACTTGTGGGACCCTTTGCTAGCCTTGGCACCTAGGAAAGCAAAACCCTTACTTCTTTACTCCAATCAAAACTCCCTCTTATAGAGGAAGGTGTTTTGCATTACACCCAACTTCTCTCAGATGTAAACAAATATGCTCCTTGGCAAAGCCTTTGTCAGAATGTTTGATGTTTGCTCCTTTGTTGGTACACACTAGAGTGTAACTATGCCTCTCTGAAAAATGTCCTTGATGTGGTGATAGCGTATGTTGATGTGCTTTGAGTGATTGTGAAACACTGGATTCACAGAGGGTTTGATGCAACTATGATTGTCACAGGGTATCACAGTGGGCTCTAGCTCCTGTCTAAACAAGCCTATGAGCAACTTCCTTACCTCAGTTGAGATGCTACAGATCTCTATTTCAAGCTGAACCAATAAACAACTGTTGATCCAACATTAAATGTGCAACTCGATGTGCTCTTCCTGTCTGTGGAACTCTCTGTCCAATCTGCATTAGTGAAGCCCTTCAACCTTTCCATACCACAGTCTATACTCTATTTCCCCCTGATATATCTCAATACATGCTTGGCGGCAACCCAATGCGCTCTGGTGGGATCAAACATAAATTGGCTTGAAGAGTTAACTGCAAAACACATGTCTGGTCGTGTGTTTACCAAATACATAAGCGACTCTATCAACTACTTGTAAAGTGTGGGGTCTGCTCGCTCCATCTTGGATGTGTCATCCTTCTTCCAGTTTGTGACAAGAGGTGTGGTCATGGGCCTGCAATCCTGCATGTGAAACCTCCTCAGAACCTCTAGGTTATATTTTCATGTCAAACTTGCTTGCAAGATTTGTCTTGCACTCTTGGATGAGCTCATCCATGCCTATCAAAATCAGATCGTCCACATATAACACAAGAATAAGTGGCTTGTTGGAAAATGTAACTAGGTTTGGTCTTCATAATTATCATCGTACCTATGTCATTATATATTTCATGTAAAAAGCAAAAGAAGAAAAATGATTTTTATTTTTCAAGTGTGGGTGAAGCTCAAGTCAACTTGTTATTTAGGTCAAGCATGTTTTTCATGCTTCTAGGGTTTATTGAGTCAAAAATAATATTTGTCATGAGTCAATCTATTATACTTGAGTCAAGTCCCATTTGGACTTTGAAAGAAGCAAGAAAAATAATTTTATGAGTCAAAATTGTCAATTTTGTCCCCACAAGACCAAGTCGGCCCTGGAAAGGACCTATTCGACCTCTTGGATGTGTATAAATACAATGCAACTCGTTGAAATTCTGAGGTTCTATGCTATAACAATCACTTATTACATAACTTCTTTATGCTGCAATATTAGATAAGCAAGTGTAGATAGAACATAAATTAAATGCACAATAGAAGATAACCAAGAACAAAATGAGACACAAAGAATTTAGGTCCAATGACTAGGGCAAAACTCACAAGGGGAAAACCCAACCAGAGTCTTCTTCTATTAGTAATCAATTGTTCAACAAAGATACAAAGTACAATAAGAGATCAAGAGAATGAGTAATTTCACCAAAATCTGAACAAGTTGTAGCATGAAGATCACTGGTAGCAGCAACAGATGCACACACTGAATCAACCCTCCCTTCATGAACTGAATCAACACTGAAACACTAAAGCACTAAATCAACCTTGGCTCACCAAGTTCTGGTCTTACTCTCCAAGTCTCTCACAATCTTTTTCAACTTTTTCCAGCTCTCTCAAGTTCAAATTCTTCTTTCACAATGCACAAGTAGTGAGGGGAGAAAGAATGAGGCACATATATATGGCTCAATATTACTTTACTTTTATCCATGTTCTATTTTGTTCAGTTATAAAACCGAAGATTATTATTTATGGTAAAAGCAAAGATGACACAATATGTTGGTTCCTTGAGAATTATTATCTGGGAACGTGCAGTCTGAGACATTGTTTTGGTTGTACCTAAAATAGGTGGATCCTTCAGGTTCTTATTTTTCATGGAAGGCTTCAGCAATGGGCAAAAATGTAACCAATGCAAAAAGTTTTCTTGAAAAGAGGTAACGTTGCAGACCAACTTCTTCTTTTGATATCTCTACATCAATTTTTGTATATCATTTCATGGTTAGTACTTTTGCAATGCAATTTTTCATTTAAATCAATATGGATGATTTCTAGATAGAATTGACATAATATGATAATTGTGAAGATATACATTGTTAATTTTGTTGTCCTTGACCACAATAATGCCAGACTAGTGGTTTCATTGCCGTCAGAGGACAGCATGGTAGATCTCCAATAAAAGATCTTGGCTTTAGTGATTTTCGTTGGCATTAGTTGTCCAAGATAATTTTAATGTTGTGTGATGTCTTTGATTCCACCTTATTAGATCAACTGATAAATTTTGCAGTAAATATCTTTTCCTTTCTGACAATCTTTACAATGGCACAATAAAACTTCTCAATTTAGTGAGCTTAGTCCAAGTGCTCTTATTGTTGGACCACAGTGCTGCATAAAGACTTGGTATCTTTTGTTGATATTAATTGAAAACCCAAATACAAGATTTTCTGCACCGAGAAGTGCTCTACAGCCCAGTATGGGGGCGATGTTGTAGTGGTGTAAATGTTTGTTTGTAATCATTTACATGTAAATAAAAACAATAAAAGAATACAATGTACTGTTGGTTGTAAGAAAACACAATATGTATAAATATACAAACAAATCACACAAATCACTTGTCTGTACTTCTCGTTTCTTACAAACAAAAATTGTAGTAGATGGTGAAGTTATTCATCTTGAATAATGAGAGAATTACAGATCCCCAGATGTTCACATTCTTATCTCCTATGATATCTGCATAGTTTTAAAAAACGGAATCGGGTTCCGACCAGGCTGAGGGTCGGCTTGGACTCTGACTCTGAATCGGTAATGACTCGGTCGACTCGGTTTTTGTAAAAAATACATTAAATTAAAATATTAATTTTTTTGTACAAAAACATAAATTTAAAGATTTTTATTCATGTTTCCAAACACAAAGCATTACAATATAGACAAAAGACAACATTTGATCAAAGTAGGCTCATGAATAATCATATCTGTCAAAGCCTCAAGTTTTTCCCTTCTCATAATTTCTGAGTTTATCTAAAGGATGTGGCAGAGATTCACCATTCATGTTATTGCAGGTCCTGAGAGTTATGGCCAGAGGTCTAATCACTGGTGAGCTATGTGATTAGGGTGTTCAGAGTTGTAATAATACTGAGGGTTGATAAGTGATTAGGGTAAATAGAGTAGTTTAAAGAAAATAGCTACTTCATCATACTCTACGTTTTCGATGTAATATTTGGATGATGGTGAGTGTGGAGAGCTCCTTGCTGGCTTTGTTATGTAATATATTTTGTTTTCATGTTTATGTTTCAGACTGTCCAATATTTAACATTTGAGAACAAATTTATATTAGGTTATGAAGGAATAGTTTAAAATTAAGAAAACCAGCCTAGATCCATCTTAACTTAGGATCTATCAAGTGCCGAGAGGGATCAAATTTCTCGAGGTGCAAAAAAACTTTTCCTCAAGTTTTGCACTCAAAAAAGAGGTTTGCAACTCGAAAGATTTGATCCTTCTCGACGTTTGATAGATCTGTAGTTAAGATGGATCTAGGCTGGTTCACTAATAACCGCCCAAGAATCAATATTAAATATGTTTTGAGAAAATGAGAAAATAATAAAGTATTAATGAAGAGAAATTAACATTGAAATATGCTGCAACAGTTTAACTCTGCCTAGGTTGGCCTGCCAACAATAACGGCAGGCTGTAGAATATATTACTGAGCTGACCTTTCCTATATAGGGTGTACAGACTCGCTTTTATGCTCATCAACTGATGCCATATTTTCAGACAATTTCAGAATGAATACTACACATCTATTGCAAACTTGTCTCCAACAAATGCAGCTGATTTCAGGCATAATTTTTCTTTAGCTTGGTCAACCTCCTTACTATAATGACCTGTCTACTATGACATCATCACTGCATCAGCAAAATTTTTGATTGAGGGGCACTATGTCAGCTTACAGAGGTGCTCCAGCAGTAATTTAATTTTTTTACACAGTTATGTCACTGTCAAATTTTTACATGTTTCTTTCTCATTGATTATGAACAATGGAGCTAGTCATAGGCCATAGACCTAGCCTTAAAATTGATGATCACAATTTTCACTGGCTCACAATAGTAAATCACCTTGCATTAATTGGGAATCAAGTGCAGCCCATGAAATGTTGATAGATAATAATAATCAACATCATGTGCGTCCTTGGCTACATGGGAAGTTTGGTGTTGGAGATGTTTCAACCTCTCAAAGCTCCTAGTATGCTGTATGATCACCATGTTCCCCCTGACTTTGGAGTAGGTTGCAATTGCATACTAGCTTTCCTGTTTCCTAGATGTGTATGAAGTTGTGACAAGGGATGACCCATAACATTTGAAGCCCATAAACAATAGTTGGTATATCATTTTTGTTCCTTAAATATATCACTAAGTCGCATGAAATGTGGAAATGTAACTAGTTTCAGAAACGGGAACGCCTAGAAGCACAACCCCCCGCCCCCAAAGTTGTGTGGGAGAACAATGTTATATATATATATATATATATGTTATCTTGCAAGAAAATAAGAATGATAATTTGTGGATAGGTTTAGAAACTAATTAAACATTATTTTGCCCGTATTTTCCTTAGATTAATGTTTTCTAGACTTCCTATGAGTTCCATGCACCTCAGGGGCACTTGGAAATTTCCAAGAAAGTTTCGATGTGTTTCTGAGTTTCAACAAGTTTCCAGTACTTGTAGTGGTACTGTGGTACGTAGTCCGTTTAGGAGTTCCGTGCAATGGAGCCATGTATATGTAATATGGTTATCTTTATAAGGCTAGTCTTACATGAGAGAGTCATTACTGGAATTTGGTTGTGATGTCACTGTGTAACGTCTTTAAAAATAGTTTGATTAATGTCCTGGGTTGCCAGTTACCACAATAAATTCGGTCATGGTCTAGGAAGCATGGCTAATCCTTGATCTAAGACACCTGGGTATGGGTAGCAATGGCTGTTCTTTGTTTCTTACATTGAGGGATGATAAGGGGTTGTACTATAATGTGATGACACCATTCACAGTTTTGGGCACAATCAATGATTTGCAGTGCATTGAGTGAAATACACTATTTTGGTTGAGTACTCTAGTGTTGGCCAAGGTTGACGCAGCATTAATTCAATAAAAAAGGAATGCAGATTTATGTTTAGTTTAAATATATTATACTTTGTAAAGGTTTATTGCCATTACTTGAACCTTTCCATAAATGTATGCAGATATACAGAGGACATGGAGCTTGATGATGCAGTGCATACTGCCATATTGACACTGAAAGAAGGGTATGCTAATTTTCCATTGATGTCTAGAAATCCCATAAAGTTCTAGTTTGTGTGATGATCTTTAAGAAAATAAGCAGAGAGTTGGTTCAAAAACTTGTTCTTTCGCTTGTTTGTGTAGGTTTGAAGGGCAGATATCAGGGAAAAATATTGAAATAGGTGTGGTGGGCACTGATCGAAAATTCAGGTATATTTTTTGCCCAGTTAGGATGGAGCAAGTTTAAGCATTAAAACTGGAGCTTGTTTATATTTTTATATTTAACCAAAATGTAAAGGATGCATCTTACTAAATTTGTTTATGAATTTGGTACAGAGTGTTGACCCCTGCAGAAATTAATGACTTTTTGGCTGAGGTGGAGTAATGCCTATACGGCTTTTGATCCAGAGGACTATATTTTCATATTTAAAACTTCTTTGTACCATTGAAGGAACAAATCTTGGTAAAAGCTAAATAGTTGTAGCCAAACTTTTCAAATGAATTTAAACATTGGAGGAAACATTTTCAATGCCGTCTTTTGGAAATTGATTGGATTCAAAATGCAGAAAATTCCTACCGTGCTGCTTGTCATGCTTCCCTTAACACGTCAATTGTCAAAATCTCTTGAAAAAAAATGCTAGACCACAAGTGTGCCGTTTTTTTTTGGAACATTCTAAAGAGGGGCATCTGACTTCCTAGCAGTTAGATCTGGTTATTCGGCAATGGGTTTTCCTGATAAATTTGGTAAGGGTTTAATACATTATTCTAGATATTCAGTATTATTATAAAGAGGTAAATGGGTTTGATTCATGGAAGAGTAGCACACACTCAACATTATTTTCAAGTTTATATCATGATATTAATGAGAAATAACACTATTTAGAAATATAACCCTTGTAAATTATAAGTTGCATATTTTTTCCATGGCATTTGCTTATTTTTTCCATGGCATTTGCTTATATCAATATTGGCAAACTGCGAAGCATATGCACAAAATAGTTTAGAAAAGCTATTGTTTCAGTGAGATGGAGGACATCCCCTCCATAGAGGAAGTCATGTTCACTTTACAACCCTATATGGGGAGATGTGTAACGCTGATGCTTAATGTTGATGTCTAGCATGGTATCAGTTGACCCAGTGTATTATTTAAAAAATAAACAAATTATAATTATTTTATGATCCAAAAATGTGAATATAAAAGAATACTAAACATTAATTAATATATGGAAATATCATTGTATATCTATCTTGGTCTTTTAAGCACAAGGTAATTTTCATCTTATCTATGAATTTTAGATTATCATTCCAAGTGACATATAAAAGAATTTTAGATTATCATTCCAAGTGACATAAAATTGTTCGATCATAAAAGAATTCTATCATGCAAATGGAATTTTAACTTTCTTAGAAATTCCCATAAAGTGCACACCTACGCAAGAGGATGAATAAACACTTATTCTTTTAGCCATAGTTTTTTTTTCTAAGTTAAGCTATTTCTATTATATCATTTTGAACAAAAAGTCACAGGTCTTTTCCTGTGGACTGAACAAGTACAATTCACAGGGAAGTTTCAAGAGTCTTGGACTGCCCCTCTCGGGGAAACTTGTCCTTGGAAGCCAAAAAGTGCCTGCTGCCCATGGCGGGAAACCAATAGTTATGGTTTTCAAAATTAAACACAAAAACCCATGAAAGACAATTTTTAGACAAGAAAAAAACCCGGTCTATTGAGACTTGCATTTTTATCATTGGAGTTGGGTGCCTCTTCCACGATTCTGCACACGTAACCCCCGCCCTCCTCCTCCTCCTTGCGCGGCGCATGGTCAGTGAGTTGGAGACGTGGCGATGCTGGAGTGACTGGCATGCCCACAAAGACATCATGCTTGGGCTGTTTCGAATTCCCTGAGCCGCTGCTACCGCTATCGCCAATCGAGTTGCTGGAGTCTTTGCTTCCACTGGAGGCACTCTGCATAGGAAGGGCCTTGATCTTGCGAGGGATGCAGGGGGGCTCAGGAGAAGTGGTGGACTTACGAGGTCTTTTTTTCTACGGGAGGGGGATGGGAGAAAATCAGAGGCAGGAATCTGAAGCGAAAGCTGAGCATTCAGGTTGGCAAGGGGGAGCTATCGGGCTCGTTCCAGCCAAAAGAGAGGTTCAGGTCATGTCCAAGGGAGAGCGACTAAGGAGGACGGGAGGCCTAGCTGCGCCCACCAGCTCTCCCGCACCTCATATGATGGCATCGAGGCATGATGGTCCAGGGAGTTGAGTCGCCGGACCAGTGGGGGGCCAAAGCAGGCTTCAGAGGTGAGCAATTGCCAGAGCGAGGTCGAACCAGGGGCGAGCGGGGGAGAGGCACTAGAGGCGGAGAGACGGAGATGGCCAAATGCACAGAGAACCAACGGGAGGGCTGAAGTGGATTGGAGAGAGCCAATGTGACAAAATTAATAGCCATGGCGAGTAGAGTAATGGCGAGAGAGAGCAGTGACGTCGTGGTAAGGGTGGCGGAGGGTGAATTAATGGCGCCCTCACGCTAGCAATAAACACAGGGCTGCATCCCTAGGTTGGTCACGTGGAGCCAGTGTGTGGTATCCCAAATGGTCCCCCCATGTCCTTCTTCAACGTCGACGAACACCCGCATACAGGGATTCTTTTAGCCATAGTTATTAGAAAAAGGTATATCTATTTTTTTTTAAAATAAGCATCAAGATAATACAATATACTTAACACCTTTGACACCAAATCCGAGTTGAAAATGCATACAAAACAACAACTTGCTGATAAAGTCTTTTCCAATAAAGTGAAGATGGTTCTAAATGAAGAAGGTATTGATAAACGTTGCGATATCCAAAGACATCTCTCTTAGCTCTGGACTTTTTTTAAGCATAAAGGGATTTACATCTCAATTTTTTCTCTTATGTCTGAACTTTTTAAGCACAAATGGATTTGTCTCTCAATTTCCTTGTGACTCCTGTCTTTATAGATTCAAGGTTATAATGGGTGTATGTTGGTTTATCGTATAAAACATTAGTAATATTTTAGGTGTCTTGTTTAAAATTATTTAGCTATAAAAAAATTGTATGAAGTTTTTATTAAGACAAATAAGAATTTCGATAGATTACATACATAGACAAGAACATGAATATAAACTTGATTATTTTAGCGGTGGCTATTGTCAATAGTATAGGTATTACACTTTAATTAGCACTTTTGACACCAAATCTAAATGCAAATCAAGTGAAACTTTAATGATAAAATCTCAAAAAAATAAAAACTAATAGAAATTTTATTACATTAGTAGTGGGGTTTTTTAATGGTTAGTTGTTAGAGCTTGTATTAGAAAACGTTGTGGTTGAATCAGAAAATGGTATAATTATAATTTTTAAGATTGGTTGTAACGTGATATCAAAAACATATTTTAGCTTCTAAAATTTTCTCATGCTTGATTCTTTTAGTCCCTACGCTTGGCGGTTGTATTCTTTTACAAATTGAAATGTTAAAAGAATTACTAGGAAAACCATTGCATGTCTAGATTCTTAGATGTAGTTACATTGGAAATTCCAATAAAAAACAACAAGTGAACTTGAGTACCTCGTGCTTTGTTTTGTTTTGTTCTTATCTCTTGATGTTATTGATTGTTTTTAAATCCTCATGTAAGAGCGGTTGTCTAAGTGCCTTCTTTCTTAATACATTAATAGAAGAGATGTCAAAAACAAGAGGGGTTTGTGTTTATGTTGTTTAATGTTAGTGTATTTTTGGAAGCACTTTTGGTTCTTTCTTTATTTCTATAGTAGCCTCTAGAATTGGAGGACTCTCTTATAAACACCCACAAATAGGGCTTCTAAGTTTGTGAAGACTTCAAAGCTATTGAGGTTGTGACAACCCTTGGCTAGTTCCCCTATTGAAACCATTGTAACCATTTGTTATAATTAAAATGGCTGAGAAGTGGGACATATCTCAGAGCTTGGGGAGGAGGTTGCTTGGGAAGTAAGAGGAAGTGGTTATTAATACTAGTCATGGGTTCAGTGGTCGGTCTTAATTGGGTTGGCTACATCAAATACTTGTGCTTGAAGATATGCCTTCATCTTTCCAGTCCAAAAAACATAGTTGTTCCCATTGAGCATTGGAATTCTCGACTTATTCCACTCCATGATCTCCTTCGAGTTGTTAAACTGCTAGTGAAGGAATCGACTTTGATACCAATTGTTGGAAACACTGAGAGAAGGGTGAATCAATATTTCTTAGTAATTAATAACTTATTAATTTTTTTTCAGAGCATTAATTAATCTTGAACATCAAATCAAAAGCATAAATGAAGAGTAGACAATAGACAATATTTTTTAGGTGGAAAACTCCCTCAGTGACAAACAACCATCGAACACTTTTCTAATAATTTATGAGTACATCAAATGTTTCAACTCCAACTGAAGAGGGAAGCCCAACTCTCTAGAAAAATGTTCAATTTTCCAGTCCAAAAAACATAGTTGTTCCCAGTGAGTATTGGAATTCCCGACTTATTTCACTCCATGATCTCCTTCGAGTTGTTAAACGGCTAGTGAAGGAATCGACTTTGATACCAATTGTTGGAAATACTGAGAGGGGGGTGAATCAATATTTCTTAGTAATTAATAACTTATTAATTTTTTTTCAGAGCATTAATTAATCTTGAACATCAAATCAAAAGCATAAATGAATAGTAGACAATAGACAATATTTTTTAGGTGGAAAACTCCCTGCATGACAAAAAACCATCAAACACTTTTCTAATAATTTATGAGTACATCAAATGTTTCAACTCCAACTAAAGAGGGAAGTCCAACTCCCTAGTACTCTAGAAAAATGTTCAATTTTCCAGTCCAAAAAACATAGTTGTTCCCAGTGAGTATTGGAATTCCCGACTTATTCCACTCCATGATCTCCTTCGAGTTGTTAAACTGCTAGTGAAGGAATCGACTTTGATACCAATTGTTGGAAATATTGAGGGGGGTGAATCAATATTTCTTAGTAATTAATAACTTATTAATTTTTTATTTTTTTTAGAGTATTAATTAATTTTGAACATCAAATCAAAAGCATAAATGAATAGTGGACAATAGACAATATTTTTTAGGTGGAAAACTCCCTCCGTGACAAACAACCATCGAACACTTTTCTAATAATTTATGAGTACATCAAATGTTTCAACTCCAACTGAGGAGGGAAGCCCAACTCCCTAGTACTCTAGAAAAATGTTCAATTTTCTAGCTCCAACTAGAAGGATGCTCCAACGCCCTAGCGAGCTCCAACTTGCCCTAGCACCACCCTACCACCCTGAAGTGTTTTGAGGCTCCAACCTAAAGGTGACTTCAACTTGCCTAGCACCACCCAACCACCCTGAAAATGATAATAATCTTCTTCAACTTATTGTGGGCTTCGATACCAGGGACAATGACCACTTACAATCAATATACTTTTGCAAACGTGTGGGCTCTCGTACCAGGGACAATGACCCACTTACAATGAATGCTGATATGAAAATAAATGAGAATTCTTACAATTTTATTCTTCAAAAACCCCTTACTTCAAAACCCTTGTAGCAAAAGTGACAAAAATCCTTTACAAGATGTGATCCAAATGATTCTTCTTTCTCGCTTGCTATAACATATGATACCAATGAAATGAAAACAATTGTACCTTGTAGAATGATACCCTTACTAGTGATTGCACCACTGAAGCCGATTTAATGACTCTTGCAAGATGATGAAGCTACCTTATTATTGTAGACCTTAAATCCTGAAATTGTATCTTTGATATAGTTCAATTCAACACAAGTATTCAATGCCACTGAACATGAATGATCAAGCACTGTGTTGAAGATGAAATGGTTGTTTCAACTGTAGGGTATTGCTACAAAACACTATGAGAAGATTACTTCTAAGCGTAACTGTGAGCCCTTGCTTATTGTACAAAAAATAACCTGATTGTGTCTCAATCAACATATGTGGCATCTTTGTTTTAAAGAACCCTTGCCTCTGTTCAACGAAACATATGAATACCTTTGTTGCCTATATTTGTTGCCATATAGCTTCTTACTGACTGAAAGAGACACACTGCATAGTTTTTTTGGTAAGGTCAGCTTCACTGCAACAAGTATGTATATCTTTAGAAAAATCAACATAGAATCAGTTCAGGTCCCAATCTACTTGGCCACAGGTCTGAAGTAAATAGGGCCAAAACAATGAGGATCCTTCCTTTGTTGGTCCTGAAAGGATATTTTCAAATTTACGAAAGAATTGCAATATTCCGAAATGAAACCCTCTTGCAATCTCACAAAGCCAAAATTTTTGTTCTTTCAAATGAGTCGAGACTTTGGAGCATTTGATGAATTAGATCTTGATTAGTTATGTTTCTTCAAATAGCCTTAGGCTACAACATCTTCCAAGCTTGATGAATAGACCTTAAGGTGAGTTGTAAGCATCAAGGATCAGGGCTACAAATCCAATTTTTTTTTTTCTGTTCTCAACAATCATCAAAGATCCACATTTAATCAAGCCGCAAAAGTGTAGTTTCTTCATAGAGTTTTGATGTTAAATATCAAATAGCTAGCATAGATCCTTTGATCCTTTTGGAGCCTCTTCAACCACACAAATATTGCATCTGATATGTTGAGTTGGTTCCCTAAGGGTGGGTCAAAATTACAGAAGAAAGGGGATACTTCAGATCTTCAGACAACCTAGGCGAACTTCATAAAAAGTGTGAATAATCCCTTGTTGATTCAAGGCCACCAAACTTGTAATTGATGCCCTAATGAGGGTTGAAACCATAGTAGAGCTTGTCAATGAAAACTTCAGTCCTCTACCAAAACGAATCCCAAAATACAACCAAAAGCTCCCAAAATCTTCTCTTATGATCTAGCAATTCAACACATGGGCTGAGTTTTGTTTCAGAGCAAGAGTTCTCAAGTGATGCTCATTACGTTCATTGCATTTTGGAGATAGATCTCAATAATTCATATAGATTTTGAAGGGGCTTCATGGAGGCATCCAAAATTCCTTTTTGGAGGGAGAACTTTTGACATTTAAATTCAAATTAAATAGGTAAAACCCCTTGGAGGGTTTTTAATTTTTAATTTTGATTTTTGATTCAAGCCAAAAAATCCACATTCCCTTGACTTTAGAATCAAATAAATATTTTTGCCACAAGATGTATTATTTTAATTTTTGGAGAGGAGCTTATCACTTAACCATTTGACTTGACCATATTGGGGAGGAGTACTGAAAACACTTCGGCCTACAAAGGTGACCATATTGGGGATAATAAAAACAAAACGTTAGTTTCTTGAATTAGAAAATCAAATGACTTACCAAAATCCAGTACAACCCCAAATATTGATTCAACTTGGAGATCAAAGAAGCTTCTTGAATCATTTATATAACTTGGCTTTGTCCATACAAGAAATTGAGAGGAGATCGAACACACTTGGAAAGTCTTGGTTCAATAGGAATATCTAGTTGAATTAGAGAGACAAAGGAGACTGCAATAAAATCTTGAAATTGGAATCATACAAAGGACCTCTAACAAGGACCAAGAATAATATTCTTGAAACTATTTAGGAAACTCAACCACAAATTTATACGTCGCAAGCTTTGGTTGTAATATCTATGGGAGATCAAAAGGAAGAAGGAAATGAAAATCCCAATAATATAATAAGAGAATATAATATACAAGGAGTTAAAAGAAAAAGACCAAGATCTAGTCCATTGGATTTGCGAGAGGAACAACACTAGTCGCCCATTGTTCCCCAGGATGTTCTTCCTATTTTTAATGGTGATTGTATCATGAATCCTGAAAGAACATAGATCAATTTCTCATTATTTATGATATTCAATTATGCATGATAATGTTATGGTTAGATTTTTCTCCAAACTCGAATAGGTCCAACATATGATTGTTACACTCCCAATAGGATCTATTAGTTATTTTGATGATATGGAAGATGTTTTTGTGGCTAGATATGCTCATCCAATTGCATATCATACTCTTCCTACATATTTCACTTAGATATGTCTTGAGAAAAATGAAAAAATTAGAGATTTAAATCCATGTTTACTATAGAACTTTAAGTAAATACCTGGTGAGTACACCCAAATGATCCAATCATCTTTGGGAGTTACAAAAAGGCAATGCCATCAAACGTAAAATATACAAGTCGAGACAAATTGCAATTTTGAACGAGGCTATAAGTAAAGAAATTAAAATGCAAGGATACACGTTCATGTTGAAATGTGTAACTAGGTCCGGTCTTCATAATTATGATTTTATGTATTTGATGTAAAAAGAGAAGGAAAATTATTATTATTATTTTTGTAGCATGGGTTTCATGCTCAATATTATTTTATTTATAGGTCAAGCACCCATGAGTCGTAATGAATTAAATAATGTAAATGATGATTAATTAGTTAATTAGTAATTAGGTTGAAAGGACATGTTTGATAAGACATGACCTTTCGTGAAGAGGCACTTGCCTAGGTATATAAGAAGGCCTCATTTGTAACATTCAATCATCTCATTGTTGAGATTTTTTATTTATTAATTTGGATCAAATCTCTTGGATATGCCAACAATAGTTTTTGTTGCAAAACTGATGGCATCAAATCAGCATGTGGAGATATTTCATCCTATTCTTGTGTGATTGAATTTATTAATCAGTTTCTTCTTCCATCTATAAAATGTAAGCCTGTTGAGGCAAATTATCATGAGGAATGTGAGGAGTGTGAAGAGAAAGTGCAGATGAGTAATTCTGCTGTTGTATTCTCCTGTTGATGAATGAGATTGCCGATGCCTCTATTTGGTGGACGTAGCCCAGATTGGTTGGGTGAACCACGTAAATTCGTTGTCTCTATTATGTGATTGTTGTGTGTGTTTATTATTTTTCCACTGCGTAACTCTGACAATTGGTATCGAAGCTTTTAGGTTGAGTCTGTGCGGGTGAATTAGTTTTTTGAGATTTTTTGGAGACTGATAGCGTGGAGCTGTGCGCGTGAATTGAGCTGTGTAAACTCTCACACTGGAGATAGAGACGTAGGGATTTTCTGACCGTGAGACCGTGAGCTGAAGACTGTCGTTGAGCCGTGTTAGATCTGTGCTTGCAATGTTTTTTTGTTTTAAACTTCGTGGACTGTGAAACCGTGTTTGGAGATTGTGTGAATACGTGGGATGGTCGGGTTAGTTCATGGAAATTTCCGTGTGAGATCGGCTGTGTGAAAGCCAAAGCATATTTGCGTGGAAGCTTCTAGATCATGGAGGCGTTTTTTGTATTAGTGCACAATTCAAAGTGTTGGAGACCATGAACTCCGCTCATTTGTTGCAATGGAGTCGTGGACATTTTGAAAACGCAAAGGAGACAAACCAGAAGTTGTTGTTGAGTTGCGTTCTGAGTGGACCGTGGATGCATCCAACACATATTGCGTAGACCGTGGACAATGGCTACATCCAAACTCATATCTGTGGTTACGTCCAAACAAAATATTCCTTCGCTGACATCGTTAAGAGTGGAGAGCCCTACGTTCGAAGCAAAAGTTTGGGCCGAGTTATTCCATGAGGACCGGGTCAACGATTGTCGTTGAACTGGTGGTCGATTGCACAAAACGGTGAATGATTTGTGAAAGGAAGTTTTGGGTTTATGCCATTTTTAAATCGCTTTATATCTGAAATGCCTATTGTATTTATATATGAAATCGATTTTTTGTATTCATTGAAATGCATATAAATCAATTTACATTTCATTGAAATGTATTTATTGTATATCGATTTGAATTGTAATATGCCATTATATTGGGTCTAGGGCATTTTTTGTAGGCGAAGGGCATTTTTTATTATTATCAAAATTATTAATTTTGATTAAAATAAAAATCTTCATTTTTGAAATTGGAGATTTTTTGACACAAGCTACTCAATATGGCAAAAACCCAAAGTGCTCGATTTGAGATCGAGAAGTTTAATGGGAGAAACAACTTCGAGATCTGGAAAGTGAAGATGCACGATCTACTCGTACAACAAGGTGTGGCGAAGACACTTTTGGGAAAATTCAAACAACCTTTCGCCATGACATATGACGAATAGGGTGACATCGATGATAGAGCACTTAGCGACATTCGCTTGTGTTTGACGGATGATGTGTTATTTAATATCGTGTCAGAGAAAACAACTGCTGGTTTATGGACGAAGTTAGAAAAGTTGTACATGACAAAATCCTTAACAAATAGGATTCTTCTGAAGAGACAGTTGTACAGCTTGCGCATGACGGAAGGTACGATGATAACTGATCATCTGAATACCTTTAATACTCTCTTGGTGCAGTTAGAAAGTATAGAAGTAAAATTTGATTCAAAAGATAAAGCTGTAACTTTATTATGTTCTTTGCCCGAGTCATGGGATTATTTTGTTACTTCTATAAGTCTTAGTTCATCAGAAACCCTTGAATTTGATGATGTTGTTGGAGCTATGCTGTCTGAAGAAACCAGGAAGAGGTCAAATTTAGAAACCTCTACATCAGAAGCAATGATGGTTAGAGGTCGTTCTAAAGAAAAACGCTTCAGTCAGAAGAACAACTCTCGGTCCAAGTTGAAAGTGAAGAAGAGTAAGTTAAAATGTTGGTTTTGCGGCAAATCGAGACATTTGAAGAAGGACCGTTGGAAGAGACAACAAACATCCAAAGGAGACTCTTCAATAGAAAATAAAAAGGCAAACACGACAGATACAGGTTCAAGTTTGGCATCCGGTTCAGGTATAAGTGATGAAGTTCTATCAGTTAATTTGTTAAATCATGATCAACATTGGCTATTAGATTCTGGTGCGTCCAATCACATGTGCATTCATAAAGAGTGGTTTAAATCTTATAAATCAATCAATGATGGAGTTGTTTACATGGGTAATGATTTCTCATGTAATGTTGTGGGAATTGGAAGCATCCAAATTAAAATGTTTGATGGGACAAATAAAATATTAACTGATGTAAGACATATGCCTGAACTCAGAAAAAATCTTATTTCTCTAGGAGTGTTAGACACAAATGGATATAAAACTTTTATTCAAGGTGGAGTAATGAAAATTTACAAAGGAATCCTTTTAGTAATGAAAGCAAAGAAGGTTGGAAATCTTTTTCAGTTAGAAGGAAGAACAGAGTCAGATCATGCTTCTACTGTATCTGAAAACGACAGTGATTCTATTCGACTATGGCATCAACGGTTGGGCCAAATGAGCGAAAGAGGATTAAAATTTTTATCTGATCGTTTGTTACTTCCTAGTTAAAAATATTCTAAGTTAGATTTCTGCAAACATTGTATATATGGGAAACAAAGCAAGTAGAAATTTAAAACTAGAAAACATACTAGTAAGGGAATCCTTGATTATATCCATCTCGATGTTTGGGGTCCATCTCCTACAACCTCATATGGAGGATCATCATATTTTGTATCTTTTATAGATGATTTCTCTAGAAAATTATGGGTCTACATGTTAAAAAGAAAGTCTGATGTATTCACAGTTTTCAAGCAGTTTAGAGCATTAGTAGAAAACATCACTAGAAGAACCATTAAATGTTTAAGAACTGACAATGGTGGTGAGTTTAATTGAAAGGAATTTGATAATTATTGCAAGGAAGTTGGGATCTAAAGACATAGAACTACTGCTTATTCTCCTCAGCAAAATGGAGTTGATGAACTCATGAACAGGACTCTCTTAGAAAGAGCAAGAAGTATGCTAAGTAACGCCAATTTGCAGAAGGAATTATGGACAGAAGCAGTATCTACAGCTTGCTATTTGATAAATCGATCACCATCAACTGCAATAGGATGCAAAATTCCTCAAGAGGTATGGAAAGGTCATCCTTGTGATTATTCTAAACTGAAAGTTTTTGGTTGTGATGCATATGCTCTAATTCCGAAACATCAGTGTTCTAAATTAGATCCTAAATAAAAAAGATATATCTTTGTTGGATATGGTGATGGGATTAAGGGATACAGGTTGTGGGATCCTACTACTCACAAGATCATCATTAACAAAGATGTTAAATTCAATGAATCTTCACTTGATAATCCAGATGTAGATGATAAATTGAAATAGGAAAATGTACCTAAGTTTCAACATATTCAGTTTGAAACCAGTTCAAATACTGATGATAGTCCAGATGAACAAGTTTCAGATGCAGATCATGAAGAAGTTCCTACAGATAATAATCAGCAAATTGTGGAAGAACCAGAAACATCTTTAAGGAGGTCCACGAGAATCAGACATCCTCCTAAAAGGTATGATGATTATGTTACTTCAGTTGCTTTAACCGCTAATGATGATGAACCTTTATGCTATCAGGAAGCTGTAGAAGGTTCTAACAGTGATAAGTGGAAAGAAGCTATGAAGGATGAGATGAAGGCATTAGACAAGAATGCCACATGGGATCTGGTGGAACTTCCTAAAGACAGAAAAACTGTAGGATGTAAATGGGTTTACAAATTGAAAAGGGGTGTTGATGATAAAGATAACAGGTACAAAGCAAGGCTGGTCGCAAAAGGTTTTTCTCAGAAAGCAGGAATTGACTTTCATGAGATATTTTCACCAGTTGTTAAAATTGTTTCAATTCGGATTGTCTTAGCATTAGTTGCTTTACTTGATTTAGAATTACAACAACTAGATGTTAAGATTGCATTTTTACATGGAGATCTAGATGAAGAGATTTATATGGAACAACCTGAAGGGTTTGTTCAAAATCACAACAAGAAATTTGTCTGCAGGCTCAAGAAATCATTGTATGGTTTGAAGCAGTGGCCTCGACAATGGTACAAGAAATTTGATTATTTCATGATGAGTCAAAATTATATAAGAAGTGAATATGATCATTGTGTTTACTTTAAGAAATTAAGTAATGACATATTCATTATCTTAGTGTTGTATGTTGACGATATGCTTTTAGCAAGCAAAAGCATAACTGAGGTCAACAGGTTAAAAGCTCAGATGGCTAGGACGTTTGATATGAAAGATCTAGGAGCAGCAAGACAGATTTTGGGCATGGAGATTTTCAGAGACAGGAGTAATGGTAAGCTGTGGTTATCACAAGAGAAGTATATTGAGAAAATACTCTTTAAGGTTTGGTATGAACAATGTGAAGCCAGTTTCAGTCCCTTTAGCTTCCCATTTTAAGCTTTCTTCAAGTTTATGTCCTAATACAAATGAAGAAAATGAATATATGTCTCGAATTCCATATGCCAATGTAATAGGTTGTTTGATATATGCGATGGTCTGTACACGACCAGATATTTCACATGCAGTTGGGGTTGTCAGCAGGTATATAGCAAATCCAGGGAAAGAACACTGGTCAGCAGTGAAATGGGTGCTTCGGTATTTGAGAGGCACAAGTAATTATTGTATCACTTATGACAGAAGTAGTGAATTTGTTTGCGGATATGTTGATTCCGATATTGCAGGTGATTTGGATAAGAGAAGGTCAACTTCAGGATATGTCTTTACTCTTGCAGGTGGAGCTATTAGCTGGATGTCAAAGCTACAAAACATTGTTGCTTTATCCACTACATAAGCAAAATATATAGCTGCTTCACATGCTTGCAAAGAAGCGGTTTGGTTGAAAGGTTTGTTTGGTGAGTTTGGTAGGTTGAAGGACAACATAAAGTTATTTTGTGATAGTCAAAGTGCAATTCATTTGGCTAAAAATCTAGTCTATCATAGTAAATCAAAGCACATACCTATAAAGTACCATTTTGTAAGACAGATTATCATTGAACGAGGAGTCTCTCTTGAAAAAGTGTATACAAAGGAAAACTGTGCAGACATGTTCACGAAACCAGTTTTATTAGAGAAGCTACAATAGTGTCTGGCTTCTCTTGGCTTGCAAAGAAAATAAAAATAATAAAGGAACGATGTATTCGGTTAATTGTTGTCAAAGTGGAGATTGTTGAGATTTTTTATTTATTAATTTGGAGAAAATCTCTTGGATATGCCAACAATAGTTTTTGTTGAAAAACTGATGGCATCAAATCAACATGTGGAGATATTTCATCCTATTCTTGTGTGATTGAATTTATTATTCAGTTTCTTCTTCCATCTATAAAATGTAAGCCTGTTGAGGCAAATAATCATGAGGAATGTGAGGAGTGTGAAGAGAAAGTGCAGATGAGTAATTCTGTTGTTGTATTCCCTTGCTGATGAATGAGATTGCCGATGCCTCTGTTTGGTGGACGTAGCCCAGATTGGTTGGGTGAACCACATAAATTCGTTGTCTCCATTATGTGATTGCTGTGTGTGTTTATTATTTTTCTGTTGCGTAACTCTGACACTCATCATTCATACATTTTATATAATAATATTTGTATCCTCAATGGATATCTTTGTATTCCAAGTGTTATGGAATATTTAACTTGAGAAGGAACTTTGTTCGCTTCATTTGGTATCGAAACAGTTCGATCCTCTGGCCACTCACTATTGCACAGAGCCACGCTTGATCTGGGTTTTTGACCGTCAAATTCGTCAACATTGTTACCATTAAAGCATTTCGCTACCAACATTTAGAGTTTTTCCAACTTTCCAATAGGGCCCCAAAAACATATATATATATATATATATATATATATATATAATGAATAAAACTACATTAAAATATAAATATATAAAAGTTATATAAAAAGAAAGAAAGTAAAAAACAAATTAATACAAATAAAGCAACAGAGAAGACTCCGTCCTAGCCCCCACTATATATATATATATATAAAACATTCATATATATATATAAATTAAAAGGAAAATTTATATTAAAAAAAATGAAAGTAAAAAAAATTATCCATACGGACAGGCCTTCCTACGAGTACAAGCAGAGTCTGACCCTGCTCAATTGCTGCTTTTTTCGAGATCACCGTTGTCATAGTCTTCTGCCCCCATCATTCACGGCAACGCCACTGTCCAATACACACTACCACCCTACGCTATCCCTACTCGACTTCCCGTCAACTTTCCAACAGCTCCACTTCCCTACATCCTGCTGCCAATTTTAATATTCTGTATATGCCCCTCTTATTGTACTGTTAATTGTACGAAATTCGTCGGCATTGCAACAAGTTGTTGTATTGGTAGTATTCAAACTTTTTTCAAAACGCTGCATCATACATCGACTCATAATAGCGACTTATATTAATTCTAAGTTTTCATATTAATTAAAATATAGTTATGTGGTATGTGGTATATGGTGGAGACTAAGAAATTGACTTAAGATAAAAAAAAAAAAAAAAGAGGTTGAGAAGGAATTATATAAAATGAACTAACTGTTTTGAAGTTGGTGTAATTAATCCTTTATATATATAATGGAAGATATATTTTTTTGTTGAAAACAAAAAGAATATAATACACATTCATTCATCCCAAGGTTGTCGTCCAAATTTCAAAGGCAAGCTACCGTCCAAGCTATCACATTGATTGGAGAATGTTGTCACCGCTTCATTAATCAATACAATAACCGTTGTTTTAGTTGTGGTTAGCTCCGACATTTGTTTGCGAGACCATGAATTATAAGTGGAACAATAGAAGTATTAAAATTCAAATTAAAAGAAAATATAAACAAGTTTGAAGTCATTTTAAGAAAAAAGATATTTATGAGCATTTTAAAAAGGAAGTCATTAAAAGATTATGTTAGCAAATCTTAATCCAAACTATAAAGAGAATTAGGATAAAAATTAAAAATAAAAAATAAAAAATAAAAATATATATATATATATATATATATATATATATATATATATATATATATATATCATCACACACAAAAAGATAAGATTAAAAAGGAAAAGGAAATTGGCTTTTTAAAATATAAAGATTATATGAAGTGTACTAGAAAAGTTATTTTTTTAAAGCTTATAAAAAAAAGGAAACTAAAGTTATTTTGACAAAATGGCATCCGAAACAGAACTAAAGGAAGGAAGATTTCTTAAAAATTATAGTATGTGTGTCTATGCGCTAATTAAAATAAAAGGGTCACTTGCGGGAAAGGAAATTCTCATATCTATCGATCTTACTCAAAAGAATAATTATGTTAGTATTGAATGTGCTAACCAATTAGTGATCCCTAAATCAAATATAAATGAAACAAATTCATTTCACGCAAATGACAAACAATACGACATAGCGAATTTACACCTAAGTATTGGGGAGTATTCCTTTGTCTCGCAATTCACCGATAAAACCTTATTTTGCAATGATAGTGATATAGTTCTGGGTTCGCTCTCGATGGAATCACTAGGGTCATTCATCCTTAATACGAAAAAGAAGTTTTTAACATTTTTCACAAAAAGAAAAAAATAACGTTGTTGGAAATACTGAGAGGGGGGTGAATCAGTGTTTCTTTTCAATTGTTATTTTTACTAGTTAGATCACTTATATTTAGAACACAAAATGAACAATAAGAATAAATGATTTTATTAATTTATTCTTTACAATAAATCAAGCACAATATATGTAGGGCTCCAACCCTAGATGAAGACACCAATCTTCAATCTCCCAAGCTCCAACCTGTATATGCCAAGCACCGACTTGGACTTCGAAGGCTCCAAACTTGTCAATTCTGAGGCACCAACCTCAAGGGCTCCAACCCTATATTTGGTACAGGCTCCAACCTGGTCTCTTGAGGACTCCTATCCTCTAGGGCTCCAACCCTATCTTCCAAGGCACCAACCTTGTCTTTATGAGGCTCCAACTTCCTACTTCATTTCGTCAACATATATTTGTTTATACTTACGGCTCCCATTGTCTTCTGCAATGAGCCCTGACAATCTTCAACTTACTCTTCACTGTAATCTACACATCACGTCATCAATGACAACCTCTTTCTTCGTAGAAGGTGTCACCACTGCTCTTCATCGTACCCAAACAATTTCTCCAAGGTCACATCATGATGGCTTTAGCAATGCATCGTGATTTCCAAGGATGCCTCCAAGATCAGCTTCTACAAGTATTCCAAATGTCTTCAAGAATTCCTCAAGGTGTCTTCACAACTGTTGCTCAACAAGGTTAGTAGGAGGTCTTCCAAAAGTTTGTTATATGCAGCCCACAGATGCTTGTATCCACTTTACTTCTAGATGTCTCAAGTTAAACCCAGAAAATAGTGTTAGGTTTGCTATGACAGAGTCTTCTATAATTTTGCTCCAAAAATGTATTTCCAAGGAGACTTCAAGAATGTCTTTTGCAAGGCACTACAACGTTGCTCAAAATTCCAAGTGATGGGCTCCAAATAGTACTTCAAAAAGGTGCTCCAAATGATGTCAATGGGTTGCTCCTCCAATTGAGGTATACTACTCCGAAAAGATTTCCGAAAGTCTGCAATGAAATCACTATAGGTCTGTAATAAGATCTCCATAGAAATTTTTCCAGAAGACCGAGCTTCAATGAGCCTTCATAAGTGATTATCACAGGTCTGAGGTACTGAGTTAGTGATCACAGGCCTGAGGCTTAATACTTCACTGTTCCTCCACAAATCCAAGCATCGAGCCCCAAGGTCAGGTCCCAGATCCGAAGGGTTATTTCTTAAGGTGATCTGAGCTTTAATAGGTGATAGTCCACAAGAGGTCCGAGCTTCTATAGGTGACAGTCCAACACAATTGTATACTTCCCGCAGGTCTGAGGTTAAGTTCAAGTAATGACTGTTATTCAAGCATCGAGCCCTAAACTGTGACTGTTCTTAAGGTTTGAGGCCTCAACAAATGTCACTGTTTTGTAGGTGAGCCTTTTCAAATCTCAGATCTCAGGTTCGATGTATCTTAACTTCTCCACAGGTAGTTGTGTTACTAATCCGAGCTCACTGTCCAACCTTGAGTGATAACCCATCACAAACAATAACCATAGATCCGAGACTGTAATTCTTCCACATGACCGCAATCCAAGCATTAAATGAACTCCATAGGTGGCTATCAAGATCCGTCCTCCTGTAGATTATTATATGTCCGAGCCTCCACAAAATATGACAAATCCGAGTTCATAAGTTGTCCGAAGCCTGAAGCTGATCTGTGCTTTTTGTGGTTAGGTCCGAGCTCTGTCCTCTAGTTCGATCCATAGTCTTTGTCACAGGTTACCTAATCAGCTTTAACGTTAAACTTTTTCCTCCTCGGCCTCCTTTAGTTCATGAGTTGCGAACTTCTCGTGTTGTGATATGCTCAGAATGATCTACACCAATTTTTTAATCGATTAAATGACGAGTCTTAACTTATATATATATATATATATAGTGATTTTAAATGGAAATGAAGGGATGCGTCTTTTGAGGGAAGCCGACTTAGTTTAGCTGAGCATAGGTCGGCTAGACTATAAAAAAATATTATTTTTAAACTTTAAAAATCATTTTCTCACAAAATATAAGGATTTAGGAGATGAGTGAGGGCTCATTGGAAAGGTAAAAATATCCTCTACATGTTGGAGAAGGAGCCATGGTGAAATGGCGTCTTCAAGATGTCAAAAATTAATTTTATTTGTGACTATTTGGAATTTTTTGGTACAATCCTTGGAGTTATTTAGATTTTTCATTTATAAGGTCAATAGAGCTAGAGTTGGGGTTAGGGTATTTTATTAGGACTTCAAGAGTGGTCTCCAACCATCATCAAGTGTGTTATCATTCATGTCATCATCTTGTTAAATGTCTAGGACAGAGTTTAGGGCTTCTAGATCAAGAGTAAGGATATCATATTAGGACTTCTTTATTCATAATATACAAGAGGTTATGGAATCTTCATATTATAACAACAAGGTTAGTTATAGGGCTTGCATCACTAGGGTATCATGCATCACAAGAATTTTCCATCACAACCAATGCCATATTGACATCAATGACAACCTTGACCAACAGTCTCCCCCTTTGTCATTGATGGCAATATTCTTGCCCTTCAAATTTCTCTTCCCCTTTGACATCAATGGCAAATGGGGTGCCCAAATACTCCCCCTGTCAAGCTGCTTCTTTTATTCATGATTTGCAGTCCTTCATAGGTATGTTACTCCCCTTGCCATGGTGCTCTTTCTTCTGGAAATATGTTCCATGATAGATATGTTTGTATTTCTTCATGTGATGTACCATCTCGCCCTTTCTGCACAAATTCCTTTAGCTCATGAAGGATTTCTCACCTTGTGTGATCAAGTAGAAGGCATAATCATAATATCATGTTTTTCTTCAATGGAGTTACTTCCGAGAGATGATTTATCAAGATAGTCCATGTGTATCTCATCAAGGATTTCATAGGGCCCTTTCACAGATAGCTTCTGCAAGAATGATTAAGAATCATAAGCTCCCCCTAACAGTATGCATGGTCTCCTTTCTGGCAGAGTCTCATCATCAAACACTTGGAATATCAATGATGTTTTCATCAAATCAAAAACATGTGTTGTTGGCTGGAGTGTTCAAGAGACTTTCGGATCCTATTTGCTTCCTTCTCCATACTTTTGTAACCTTCTTGTCTGGCTTAGTTGACATAATTTTAGCTTGCTGAGGGACCCAAGTCAAGTTACAATCACAAGCCATATGTCCAATCTTTTGGCAATTGAAGCACTCCATCTTGTTCATGAATGAGAGATCATTACTTCTTCTTGCAAAATTGCTTCTAGGAGATTGACGGGGACCATTATATATGTCCTTGTGATATGCCCTACAATATTTTGCCATGTGCCCAAAGTTTGTACAATAATAGCAATAACCAAGAAATATACTTTGGTACCTGGGAGATGAAGAGTTTCTTGAAGTACTTCTGAAGTCTTTTTTCCTTGGAATTCTTTAATGATATTCATTTCCTTTTGTATTCTTGACATCATCTGTAAATCTCCTTGGAGTAGGGTTTCTGCTAATGTCATCTTGACTTTTGCCTTTGCTAGAACTGGGAGCATCAACATTTCTTTCTAGGTTCCTCACATCTTTGTTATTTGAAGCATTATCATTCTTGCTTGAGGATTCACTTGCATAGCCAAGAATTGATTTATCAAGGGGAGACCTTTGATGACTTAGGATGTCATCTAAGGTTTGAGAGCTTTTCAAGTTCTTATTCAGCAAGTCAACTTCCTTTTTAAGAAAGACAATTTCTCCTTTCAACTTTTCACAATCTTCATCTTTCATAACTAGTTGCTTCTTCATTTCTTCCATCATTCTTGCTGCTTCATACGCTTCGATTTTAAGGGAGATGGCATTTGATTTCATTATGAAGACTTCTTCATTCTCCTTTTCTAGACTGCTCTCCATTTCTTCTTTTATTCTTGTAGCTTCACATGTCTCGGCCTTGAGAAGATTGATGTCTAATTTTTGTTTCAAGATTTCTTCATCCTTTTCTTCTAGTTGGCATATCATTGTGTTTCTCTCCTTTTTTGCTTCATTAACTTGTCCTTCTATGAATGCCAAAGTTTCCATCACCTTCTCAGCTCCTTGCGCTTGTTTCCTTGCTTCTTCTAGTTGAGATCTAAGAGAGGAGACCTCTTCCTTGTATTGACCAATATTTGCTTCAAGATTGTTCAAGCTCTTAAGTCTTTGTTCAAGGTGGCTTGAAAAAGTTTCTTCCCTTTTCTTTGCCTTATCCAATTGATTTGTCATAGATATGATTTCTTCATGATGCTTTCTTTTATTTTGATGAAATTCCTCTTTAAGTTTGGAGAGCTCCTCATCTCTTTCTTGTACTTGGAGCTTGACAAAGTCAACTTCCTTCCTTGTCTTGTCTTGGTTACCATCTTGCACTTTCTTCTTAAGTTCATCATTTTCCTTTTTCAAATTGTTAATCTCTTCCTTGGAAGCCATAAGTTTATTCAAAAGATCTTCTTCAAAGTCTTCTTTGTTCTCTTCATCTTCTAGGTCTTCTTTAGCCTTGTTGTCATTTCTTTTATCTTTAGCTTCCTTGACAAATTCTGGACTTCTTTCTAATTTTCCAACATCTTCTTGACTAGAGATAATTGTCAATGCTCCTTTTGAGTGAAGATCATGAAGTTTGTCCCATATGACTTTTGTCGACGAACATTTTTCAAAATTGGCCTTCACAAAATTTGGTAACCCATTCAAAATTGCCTTCATTTCTCTTGTATTGTACTCCTTGGATTCTTCTGTAGAAATTTCTGTTTTCCCAACCTGGTTTTCAGTTTCACCTTATTTCTCCAAATAGTTAAATGTCCTTTCCCATAGCCTTACATTTAACTAATTGGAGAAACAAGGTGAAACTGAAAACCGGGGTGGGAAAACAGAAATTTCTACATGGTATTAGAGCTTGGGTGTTGAAAGTGCAGTTTGGGACAACAAAGGAGAAAAATACAGTCTGCTGATTTTTCACTCAGAAAATTCCAGCACGCTGATTTTTCACACACAGAAATTTTATCTTTACTACAACAGTGCTATTTTTAGTTTTTAGGATAGCAAGGATGTCATTGGGATTGAGGGTGGAGGATAGGTTGGATGGGCATAGTAACTCAATGATAAAGTTACTAAAGTCTAATTTTAAAGTGACTTTAATAAAGCAATGTAAAATTAGAAAGGAAAAGTGACTTTGAAAATAAATGACTAAGTGGGTTTTTATTAAAGTGGGGTGAATTAAAAAATAGAAAGTGAGATTTAAATGAGCATTTAATCTCAGCCCTAGATCTAAAGCTTTTTCAACCATTGGATTTAGGGATTCCCCAAAAGTCACTTAGGGTTAGGTTAAAGGAGGAAAATGTCATTCATTCTTTCATGAGCAGATTGGGAGAAGGAGAGAAAGAGAGCAAGGGAAATTTCTGAGTAGTGAGAAGAAGGAGGGCAGCAGCACTAACTTTCAGCAAATCTGTATAGCAGGGCAGAGCACGAAGTTCAAGGTAAGTGGGCATGAATTTCAAGGATAGAAAACTGCATTTATTACTGCACGTTTTTCAAGATTTCGTACATCATATTTCAACACGAAAAACGAGGTTCGTACAACATGGAAATCGAGGCAGCGTTTGTATAGATTTCGAGGGAGGCCATACAACCATTCCAACACTATTTTCGAGGCTGTTTATACAGTTTTGAAGGCTATAATTTATGCTGTAATTTTTCTGTTTTGTGGGCACGAAAACCGAGGTGGAGTTTGGCACAGTTTTCGAGATAAGTTCTGTTTCGAAGTTGCTGTAATTTTTTTTGCTGTGTAAATTTCTGCATCACTGTAAAAAGCATTTTCAGAAATAAGAAGGAGCTTTCAAACTGGTTTTCCCCAAGAGTTGTAGGGGGTTTTTCCAGGGTCACCTTGACCAAAAATCACTGTGTTAAAATGTGTTGAATGGCTGTTTGTATTTGCTAATTTTTATTTCTACATTTTCCAACATTGTGAAAAATTTCCAGAATTTGTGTTTTCAACAAATATTTATTTTCCAGCTTGTTGAATGTAAGGTTATGGGAAAGGGCATTTAAATAATTGGAGAAATAAGGTGAACCTGAAAACCGAGGTGGGAAAATAGAAATTTCTACATCTTTGTCCATCGTGTCATTAGTAATCACAAATTTCCAAACTTCAATTCCTTGAGTCTTCAGGAAATTCCTCATTGTTGGCACCCATATATCAAAGTTTCCATTGAACAATGGAACCTTCGCAAATTGATTTACTTCAATTTCCATGGTTGAGGAAGACATGTCTTTAGGAGGATTGGAGACTTTCTTTCTTGGCTTTGCCATTTGTGTTCTTATGATCAACCTTCAAGCTGTTAGGCTTTGAGTGAAGGTACTAGCTCTGATACCAATTATTGGAAATACTGAGAGGTGGGTGAATCAATATTTCTTTTCAATTGTTATTTTTACCAGTTAGATCACTTATATTTAGAAAAAAAAATGAACAATAAGAATAAATGCTTTTATTAATTTATTCTTTACAATAAATCAAGTACAATATATGTAGGGCTCCAACACTAGATGAAGACACCAATATTCAATCTCCCGGGCTCCAACCTGTATTTTCCAAGCACCGACTTGGACTTCCAAGGCTCCAACCTTGTCAATTCTGAGTCACCAACCTCAAGGGCTCCAACCTGGTCTCTTGAGGATTCCTATCCTCTAGGGCTCCAACCCTATCTTCCAAGGCACTGACCTTGTCAATTCTGAGGCACCAACCTCAAGGGCTCCAACCCTATCTTCCAAGGCACCAACCTTGTCTTTATGAGGCTCCAACCTCCTGCTTCATTTCATCAACGTATATTTGTTTATACTTACGGCTCCCAATGTCTTCTGCAACGAGCCTTGGAAATATTTAGCTTACTCTTCACTGTAATCTAAACATCATGTCATCAATGACAACCTTTTTCTTCGTAGAAGGTATCACCACTGCTCTTCATCGTACCCAAACAATTTCTCCAAGGTCACATCATGATGGCTTCAACAATGCATCGTGATTTCCAAGGATGCCTCCAAGATTAACTTCTACAAGTATTCAAAATGTCTTCAAGAATCCCTCAAGGTGTCTTCACAACTGTTGCTCAACAAGGTTAGTAGGAGGTCTTCCAAAAGTCTGTTATATGCAGCTCATATATGCTTGTCTCCACTTTACTTCTAGATGTCTCAAGTTAAACCCAGAAATAGTGTTAGGTTTACTGCTACAAAGTCTTCTACAATTTTGCTCCAAAAATGTATTTCCAAGGAGACTTCAAGAATGTCTTTTGCAAGGCACTACAACGCTGCTCAAAATTCCAAGAGATGGGCTCCAAATAGTACTTCAAAAAGGTGCTCCAAATGATGTCAATGGGTTGCTCCTCTAACTGAGGTATGCTACTCCGAAAATATTTCCGAAAGTCTGCAATGAAATCATTATAGGTCTGTAATAAGATCTGCACAGCAATTTTTCCAGAAGACCGAGCTTCAATGAGCCTTCATAAGTGATTATCACAGGTCTGAGGTATTGAGCTAGTGATCACAAGCCTGAGGCTTAATACTTCACTGTTCCTCCACAAATCCAAGCATTGAGCCCCAAGGTCAGGTCCCAGATCCGAAGGGTTATTTCTTAAGGTGATCTGAGCTTTAATAGGTGACAATCCACAAGAGGTACGAGCTTCTATAGGTGACATTCCAACAAAATTGTATACTTCCCGCAGGTCTGAGGTTAAGTTCAAGTAATGACTGTTATTCAAGCATCAAGCCCTAAAATGTGACTGTTCTTAAGGTTTGAGGCCTCAAAAAATGTCATTGTTTTGTAGATGAGCCTTTTCAAATCTTAGATCTCAGGTTCGATGTATCTTAACTTCTCCATAGGGAGTTGTGCTACAAATCCGAGCTCACTGTCCAACCTTGAGTGATAACCCATCACAAACAATAACCATAGATCCGAGACTGTAATTCTTCCACAGGAATGAAATCCAAGCTTTAAATGAACTCCACAGGTGGCTATCAAAGATCCATCCTCCTGTAGATTATTATATGTCCGAGCCTCCACAAAATATGACAAATCCGAGTTCATAAGGTGTCTGAAGCCTAAAGCTTATGTGTGCTTTCTGTGGTTAGGTTCGAGCTCTGTCCTCTAGTCTGATCTGCAATCTTTGTCACAGGTTACCCAATTAGCTTTAACGTTAAAATTTTTCCTCCTCGGCCTCCTTTAGTTCTCGAGTTGTGAACTTCTCGTGCTGCGATATGCTCAGAATGATCTACACCAATTTTTTAATCGATTAAATGACAAGTCTTAACTTATATATATATATATATATATATATATATATATATATATATATATATATATATATATATATATATATATATATATATATATATAGTGATTTTAAATGGAAATGAAGGGATGCGCCTTTTTAGGGAAGCCGAGTCAGTTTAGCTGAGCATAGGTCGGCTAGACTGTAAAAAAATATTATTTTTGAACTTTAAAAATCATTTTCTCACAAACTATAAGGAGTTAGGAGATGAGTGAGGGGTCATTGGAAAGGTAAAAATATCCTCTACATGCTGAAGAAGGAGCCATGGTGAAATGACTTCTTCAAAATGTCAAAAATTAATTTTTTTGTGACTATTTGGAATTTTTTGGTACAGTCCTTGGAGTTATTTAGATTTTTCATTTGTAAGGTCAATGGAGCTAGAGTTGGGGTCAGGGTAATTTTATTAGGACTTCAAGAGTGGTCTCCAACTATCATCAAGTGTGTTATCATTCATGTCATCATCTTGTTAAATGTCTAGGACAGAGTTTAGGGCTTCTTCATCAAGAGTAAGGACATCATATTAGTACTTCTTGATTCATAATATACAAGAGGTTATGGAATCTTCATATTCTAACAACAAGGTTAGTTCTAGGGCTTTCATCACTAGGGTATCATGCATCACAAGAATTTTCCATCACAACCAATGCCATATTGACATCAATGACAACCTTGACCAACAAACGTTACAATATGTCACAGCGAAGCCGAATTCAGTAACACCGGAAGATATATTAGATATCTCAAAAGTAGTTCTTCAAGAAAGTAAAAAGGCGATCCAAAATATGCAAAAAGAAATTGACAAAATTACCACTAGAAAGAATGAAGAAGTTGTCCGCCTCAAGGACCACAACGAATAATTACTAACGCAAATTAAGAAATTGAAGAAAGACTAGCAGTCATTCGAAAACAAGGTACAACAACTTGTCGAAAAGGAATCATCGAAACCTTCAAATGCAGAAGTTCAAGTTAAAGAAAATGAACATTGATCCAGTAAATGTCACAACTCAAGAAGAAGACAAGCAAGCCACAAAAGATACAAACTTAGATGTTGCAGTTCAGATGAGAAACATTCTAAGTGAAGGTTTTGTAACCAACTCAATAACATCCTCGCCAGAAGAAAATAAAAGAATTCAAACCAAAAAAGTTCCCTATCGACATCCAAATCACGTGAGCATACAGCTCAACCAAGCCATGTATTCAGAACCGAAACAACAAGTTGATGTTTTGAAGAATACTAATGTCAGTGCAATCCACTCAAGTGATAATTCATCACAAGTTTCAAGTCGCCATAAGATTCCACAGAAGATTGATTTAAGATGGCTCGATGACTACCTCAAGACGAGAAGACATTCATAGCACGAAAAGAAATCGAGGCCTTTCATCAACAAGCTTTGAGGACACAGATTTTTGAGGAGGAAGACAATGTAATGAATTAAATAATGTAAATAATGATTAATTAGTTAATTAGTAATTAGGTTGAAAGGGCATATCTGATAAGACATGACATTTCGTGAAGAGGCACCTGCCTAGGTATATAAGCAGGCCTCATTTGTAACATTCAATCATCTCATTATTCATACCTCTCATATAATAATATTTGTATTCTCAATGGATATCTTTGTATTCCAAGTGTTCTGGAAGGAACTTTGTTCGCTTCATGAGTGTTTCTAGGGCTTTGTCATAAAGTCTAGGAAGTCATTTTCACATCTAAAGACCATATTGGGCACTTGTACTATGTAAAATAAATTCATTTGAGTCATAAAGTATGTCAAAGATCCCTCAAGACAAGTCGGCCTAGCATTCAAACAAGTCGACTTACACAATGATAAGTCGACCTCATGAAAGGGTTGTTTGACCTACATGAGGAGAATATATATATATAGAAAATCACTCAACCTCATTTGGGATCCATCAAGCAAGTTTGATATAGCATAAGGAAGTCAAGAAAAGAAGAGGATAAAGTGAAGGAAGGAAGAAGAAGAATTTAAGGACTGTTTCGGGTCACCTTCATCTCACACGTGCGAATAATCTAGGGAAAATTCTATTGCAGTTGTACTGAATTGCAACTACCTCAAAGGCGTTGAATTTAGTGTCAAAAGAAGTCAATTTTGTAGGCTGAATTATTTGAGAAAAGAAGGCTAACCAAGTGAAGGATAAAGGAGGCAAGATCCTCTTGTCTCATTGATCTTCTTTGTTTGGAAGTTGTTTGATGATAAAGAACACTATAATAATCAATATAAGAATAATCTAACTAAAATTAGATCAAGTTACGTAAAAGAACATCGCAAGAAATTATCAAAGTAAGAGAAATCACCCTAATTAAGTTGCCCCTAGATTTCTCAACATGGTATCAGAGCTAAGGTGACAACATCAAGAAGAAGAGGTAGGTTGAATATCATTGAAGAAGGATACATAAGGACCAAGCACAAGGAGATCATCAAAGAAAAAAAAGGCACCAAGAAGGATCATCTATCACATCATTAGAAGCATGTCAAAGGAAGATTAGTCTACAGATCATCTAGAAGGAGGGAATACTTGAAGAAAGGAAGAAGACCTCAAAGACCCCCAACTCCATTCAAAGAAGGATTCAACACTTGAAGCATTCTTGGAAAGCTTATACTCTCTATAACCATCAACCAAAGGAAGCAAGAAAGGGAAATATTCATCAAAGTGATCTCCCTCACATTAAAGAAAGGATAGTATCTCAGCCACCTTGAAGAAGATCATCAAGCAATCATCAAAGAAGGCATCTTCAATTGTCAACATCAAAGGATTAGTGGAAGAAAACATCATCAAGAAGCCATCAAGTTGAAGATATCATATTCAAAGGAGCATCTTCATTTGCCAAGCAAGTATTCTATATTTTATGTCTCAATCTACAAACCAAATGACTTCATTCTGCAAGAAGAAAAATAATTTGGTTGGGACCTCGAACTACCTTGCATGGAAGAAAATAATTGATTTAATTCTCATGGAAAATGAAGTTATTGAATATGTAAAGGGCTCAATCACCAAACCATCCCAAGAGGAATCTCAAGCAATATCAAAACACATGAAACAATAAATAAGGGCACAAAGGATCCTCATTGAGTCAATTAAGGATTCTATCATCCCTTATGTTGCAAAGTTAAAGACAACGAAGAAAATCTATGACAAATTGGTGGAGTTATTTTCTATAAGCACTACATGAGAAATCAAATATTTGAGAACCGAACTATACAATATGAAAATATCAAGGGAAGAAGGGATAATTTCGTATTTATGAAGGTATATGAAATTAGAGACCAACTACAAGAACTTGGAGAAGTAATGTCTAATTGTGAGATGACCACCATTGTGCTCAATGCACTACCTGATAAATGGGGGAATTTTGTATCTAAATTCTATGGGAAAAAAAGAAACCACTCCATTCAATGATTTGTGGTCATTATGAAAAATTGAAGAATCTAGATTAAAAACAAAGAGCGATGTTGGGTCAAATGAACAAACACAAGCATATGCAACATTGACAAGGAAGAAAGGAAAATTTGTAAAATTTGAGCTTCGAAAGAAGTTTCACTAGAAAATTGATATGTCAAAGATCCAATGATATGAATGTAATGAATATGGGCATTTCAAAAGAAATTATCCTAAACTCAAGAAGGATAACAAGAAGAGAATGGAGAGAAATGAAGCTCATGTCGTTGAAGAAGTGGAAGAGCCAGAAAAGAAGATACAGAAGGAAGAAGTGATAGACCTCCACTATTAGAAGGTATCTCACACACTTAATCTACTTTCAAGCATATTTAAGTTAGCGGTCATGATGGAAATGTTGATAGGTGGTTGTCATTGATGTCAACCCAAGAAACACTAGGAGCTACCCCGATATTTGTCGGAAAATTTGACATGGAAATTCATGGTTTCTTGTCTCCTAATCAATCTAATTAGATTATCTTTGAAAATACCTTTTCGATGATATGTGGTACCCCACACAGTTCTTTATAGTTTGAAATTTAATTCATTTTAACTTGAAGACCCAATTTTGTGGGCTAAAACCCCAAAGGGGCAGCGACATTACATCTTATCATTTATGCACCTACGGTTGTCAATATATGACAGTAATTCTCGCCACAATCTCATTTTGTATAAGTTGAATAAATTTAAGAAACAAAGACAATAAACCAATTATTGACTTCACAACCTAGGTAAGACCATATGCACTAAGCCAATCATTGATATCAAATTTTTAACAAAGTTGATAATACTTTTAGACAAAAAATATTAAATAAAGTTCTTAAAAGTTAGTTATTATTATTTATTAATATTAATGAAATTATATTATTTTAGTAGTGCATTAAAATAAGAATTAAAATGAGAATTCACAGAAAAGATGTATTCTTAATCCATTAGGGATCTACCTCATCCACCATAAAGGCAATGGTCTCTTTACTTATGTTATAAGGATTAAAAAAAAATTAATTGTCTCCTCCATAATTGAAATTGAGAATGAATATACATTAAATCAATTCAAAAGGGCAGTGGATCTTCCTTAACTCACCAAGGCAATTAATGTTGAAGTTTAAGACCTCTAACGTTCATGAAGCCCTCCTTACGAACAACTTTGAAACCTCGAAATCTATAAATAAATGAACCTTGCTGTCTCATAATGTATGGAAAAAACGAATATTTGACAAGGAATTTTCGGCCACCCTGAAATTTTTCAACGAAGGCATCAAATGATCAAGGGTTCGATTAGATTAATTCATAGGACTGTGACGTGAATATCAATTTCTTTTTGGTAGCCTAGTCTTTTAGCAAGAATAATTTAAATACTTCGAGCCTGTATCCAAGATCCCTGATAAGTAGTGAAGTGAAGGTCGACATTAGTAGATACAGTCTCGAATAGGAGTGAAGCTCAGCATTAGTAGATACATCTCAATCCCAGTGAGAAACTTGGCATTATCGCAGTGGTAAATTGGCATTGGATACGTCCCAATCACAGTGAGAAACTCAACATTATCGCAGTGGGGAAATTGGCATTGGATACATCCCAACCACAGTGAGAAACTAGCCATTATCGTAGTAGGGAAATTAGCATTAGATATGTGCCGATCACAATGACAAACTTGACATTATCACATGAAAAATTCAACATCTATCACATTTAAAAAGCTCGACATCAATCACAGTGAAAAATTGGCATTTTACAGTCTCCGATTAAAAAAAAACAACTCGACATTGATTACAGTCCCTCATAGTGAGCAACTCGGCATTCTCACAATCTTGCATTGGCGAAAAATTTGGTATTGATTATCGTCCCACACTGAGAAACTCCACATCAATTATAGTCTTATGATCTGTAGCAGTGACTGTAAGCAATTGCAAAAGGATCCAGGTAAGTCGAAGTGGCAAAGCACAAACATTATTTTGGTGTTTAGTTGTTTGAGGTAGCATTTGGACTCTTTGCATGTTTATTTTAAGATTGTGTTTATAGCTAGCTAGGGTTTGTTAAAATTGTATTTACATTAAGTCTAGGTGTCTAAGTGCATATTTGTTGGCCCTAGAATTAGCTTTGATTGTTAGGTCTAGTATGGTTAGGGTTATAGCGCTTTGTAGGTTTGTTTTATATATATATATAGTGTTAGGTTGTAGTGTACAACAAGTATTCAAAGCGATAACAAGGTGACATTTCATCGCATCAAAGCAGACTAGGTTTTTTCGTTTTTTTTGTTTTTTTGTTTTTCTTTCTATGTAGTCATTGTAAAATTATTATTATTATTATTATTATTAATCTGACTTGTGATTGCAGGCAAAGGTAAGTATTTGAGGTTGGGATTAATTTTGAAAATTTTCTTTTGGGTTGGGATGTATGTGAACCTTCTCTTGCAGGATTAATCGTTACATTGAAGGCAATGACAAAGAAGCAAAAGTATTCAGAGCATTCGGGTGTGTATAAGTGTTATTTGTAAATCCTTCATGATTCGATCACCTGCAACATTTGAATGCAGTAATACTGGTAAACCTTGCCGCCGGTGATGAATTTTGATTTTATGGAGTGATTGGGTGACCATTGACATGGCATGGGCCCGTTGGGTAATGGCCTAAGCCATTAATTTTCCAATGGGCTTGTGGCGGGAGTGTATGTTATTGGATGGAGGGGACAAGGCGGTGCACTCGTGGCATAATAGTAATGGGTAACAGTCATTAGCGCAACGGTAAGTGGCATGGTGGTTTGCACAGTGGTGGAAACGGATTTTCGGGGGCGGGGGGGCGGGGGGGGTGCGCACGATAAGTGATATCACTTAGGGGGGTTGCACAGGGTAAGTGGTATCACTCGGGGGGGTGCACATGGTAAGTGGTATCACTCGGGGTGGGGGGTGTGCACACGGTAAGTGGTATCACTCGGGCGGGCGGGCGGGCGGGCGGGGGGGGATAACTCAGAGTCGACACGTTGCAGTGAAGGCGGTTTCGTAAAACATCCATTTCAGACCCCCACCCCCCGACGTTAACGTTCAGAGGCTGAGGAGGGGCCGAAACGATTTGTGGGCCGTCGGATGAGGAGGATGGCACGTGGATGAGGTGAAAGGTGTGTGGTTTTTAGTAGCGATGGGACGGTGATTAGATGGTGGGGTCGGGGAAAGTTAATTAGTGGCAGGGGTATAGTTTAGGACTTAGGATATGGGAGAATTATGTTTTCAGGTGTTAGGATATGAATTATGAAATAAAGTATGTCACAATATCTTTTCAAATGAACTTTAATTCCCAAACTTTGGAACAAACCCTTTATCCTTTGATTTTTCTCCTTTGATCGAGAACACATGAACTCTTTAAACTGTACTTTATAGTATAAATTTTATGTTTCCCCCATTCTGTCTTCTTTTCATCCCTACCTGTCCATGTCACTAATCTAACATTTTTATTCTTTTGCAGGGTGCAGTTGGACTTGCAGACCCCAATTCATTTTTTCTTTGAAACTCTAACTTAACATCTATCCTTGTTTCTTCCATTGACTCATATTAAGATGTTGAGTCAATTTCATTTCTACCTATCTAATGATATGCCAAGATTAAACAGTTTGGAAAATCCCTATTTTCTAACCTACCAACATAAATTTAAAATTGTACAATCATGCTTAAACTGTATGATTGAACAAACCTATCTAATCAGTAGTGGAATTTTGATTTGCAACACTTTCAGTATTATTTCTTTTGGGGTTTCTCTTCCTTTTTCTTTTTTTTCTTTATTCTTTATACCCTCTTTTCTTTTCTTTTTTCATATATTTTTTTGGAAATCACTTGAATATTGGAAATCATTCTCAATATGAAATTGCAACTTATGAAATATTCAATCACCTTGAGATCCTATGATTTATAGGATACAAACAGACTTCTCATTGATTGCATGCATGGTGTTAAGTGCATTGGGATTTGTGTGGTATTTGGATAGTGGCACTTCCTTTCCTATGACGGGAGACAAGGAAATTTTCAGTGACTTGGGGGAGAAGGATCTCCAGATGCATATTGAAATGGGCGATGACGGGCGGTACAGTGCTACTAGGATTGGTACCATTACCTTCTAGAGGTATTCAGGTAAACCCTTTCAATTAAAAGATGTAATGCATGTAACAGGTTTGAAGAAAAATTTAGTCCCGGTCACAATGTTGGAGGATAGAGGCTATGATGTTGTTTTTAGTGAAGGAAAAGCTTTCCTGTGACATAAAACAACAGGACAAGCCAAGAGGATAGGGATTCGAGTTAAGAATCTCTACAAGCTGGAGGTAGATGGTTGTGCAACAATGATGTGCAAGGCAGATCAAGTGGTGAGCCAGGATGAGGGCGAATTATGACACAGGAGATTGGGCCATCTTCACCATGGAGCCTTGAAAGTCATGCAACAGATTTCTACTGGTCTTCTCAGGGGTACACTTGCACAGTCAGACACATGCAAGGGATGTACTATGGGAAAATATGTAAAGGCCACCTTTCATGAGAAGGAGAACCGAGCTTCGGGGTTCCTTGAGAGAGTTCACATAGACGTGTGTGGACCATTCTTTGTTGCTTCGACAACAAAAAATAAGTGCTATGTAATATTTGTTGATGAATTTTCTCGTAAGTGATGGATCTTCTTCATGAAGAAGAAAGATCAGACATTCTCTAAGTTATTGGAGTTTAAGGCACTGGTGGAGAAAGATTCGGGGAAGCAAGTGAAGGCTCTTAGGAGCGATAATGGTGGCAAATACATCTCTAATGAATTCAAGAACTTCTACAACAATGAAGGAATTAGAGGAGAAATGATAGCACCTCATAACCCACAACAAAATGGGGTCGCGAAAAGAAATAAAAGAACTATTGTGGGTGTAGCAAGAGCGATGTTGCATGATCAAGGCCTACCGATGCATCTGTGGGTGGAAGCATCTGTGGGTGGAAGCATGCAACACTGCAGAATTTGTGCAAAACTGTTGTCCTCATAGGATACTTGGCATGAGTACACCTAAAGAGGCTTTCACTGGTAATAAACCTAATGTTTCACACTTTAAGATTTTTGGCTCATTTGTTTATGTGCATGTGACCAAGGACGCCAGGAATAAGCTGGAACCGACAACTGAGATCGGGATTTTTGTGGGGTACATTGAAACACCCCATAATTATCATGTGTATTTTCCAAACAACAGAATGACTGTTGTGCGATGGGATATAAAATTTGATGAGGAGAAATCCATGCGGTTGTCCCTTGAGAGGGAGCTGGACTTGTATGCAGAGGAGGAACGATTGGTTCCCAAGGATGAGCCTCAATTTGTGGATAAGCCACATGAGGAGGTTCATGGAGTGGAGGAAAACACTCATGCAGAGCCATCCATCAGAAATGGCAAAAGGTGCACCATGGAAGATGATAGATTGAGACTTGATGCTACGGAGAATGTAGGAGCCCATAATTCACAGCGCAAGCAGAGACAATATCCTGACCGATTTACTGGATACATGGCTCTTATGAGTAAATGTATTGTGACTGAACCATCTTCCTTTCAGGAAGCAGTGCAGAAACCAACTTGGGTTGATGCAATGGTGGAGGATTATGAATCCATTTTCAATAAAAGTGCATGGGAGATAGTCCCAAGACCGGTCGACAAATCAGTGGTTGGATCGAGATGGATCTATAAGGTAAAGCAAGTTGCTGATGGGAGTGTGGATAAATACAAGGCCAGATTTGTGGACCGGGGTTTCTCACATATTGAGGGCATATATTATGATGAGACCTTTGCACCTGTTGCAAGGTACTCTTCCATAAGATCCATCCTTTCACTCTTAGCACAGATGGGCTGGTGCATTCATAAAATGGATGTGAAAACTGTGTTTCTCAATGTGATCATTGAGGAAGAGGTGTACATAGAGCATCCTGAAGGTTTCGAGATCTTCAGCAGTGAGTCGCATGTGTGCCGACTGAAAAGAGCATTGTATGGGCTGAAGCAAGCACCTCGTGCTTGGTACACTCAGATAGACAAGTATTTCACCGGACTGGGCTTCACCAAAAGTGAAGCAAATGAAAACCTGTACCAAATTGTGGTTGAGGGTAAGTTATTGATTATTGTTCTTTATGTTGATGATCTAATTTTTACTGGGTATGAGCAGCTGATACACTCATGCAAGGAGGATCTTGCAAGGGAGTTCAAAATGAAGGACATGGGACTCCTTCATTATTTCCTTGGAGTGGAAATATGATAGCGGGATGGTGAAATTTTTGTGTCTCAAGGCAAGTATGCAAAGGAGATACTAGGTAAGTTTCACGTGGAGAGCTCTAAACCCATGGGTACTCCTCTTCCAGGAAATTGGAGGAAATAGGATGTTACTTATGGAGAGGTAGTGGATGCTACTGTCTACAGGCAGTTAGTTGGTTCACTGATGTATCTAGTGAACACCAGACCAGACATTTGCTACGCAGTTAACCATCTGAGTCAAGCTATGGTTAATCCTACCAAGCTCTTTTGGAAGGCAGGGAAGCATGTATTGAGATACCTGAGGGGAACATCAAAGTATGGTTTATGGTAAAAACAGACAGAGGGAGTGAAGCTTCAAGGATTCACGGATGTAGATTGGGCGGGTAGTCCATTAGACAGAAAGATCACATTAGGAGGGATATTTAGCATAGGCTCGACAAAATTTTCTTGGTACAACAGGAAACAACGATCTGTGGCACTCAGTTCAGTGGAAGAAGAATACATGGCAACAAGTCAAGTTGCGGGTGAGGCTATCTGGATGAGAAAGATCTTGGTTGGTTTGTTTGGTTCTCAAATGGATCCGACAATGATTCATTATGATAATCAGAGTTGCATTAAACTCTCGATTAATCCTGTGTTTCATGATAGGTCCAAGCATATAGATATATGGTACCATCATCTCAGAGATTTTGTGCAGAGAAGGATAATGTTGCTTCAGTACATTCCCATGAAAGATCATGATGCAGATATTCTGACAAAGGCACTCACCAGGAGCAAATTCGAATACCATAGAGATAGGATCAGGGTGAAGGATAATCCCTTTCTTATTGAGAGGGAGTGTTGAGATTCAACAAGAAAATTTCAGCACACATGCCTAGTGCATTAAGAACCTATACTAGGGTGGGGCCCACTATGCTATTTTTGGGTGCATGTCTATTGTAGTTATCCCTTTGTTAAGATGGAAAATAAACTATAATCTATTCTCAATGATAACTTGAAATAGTCAACTATGATTGATAAATTCAGTTAGCTAGTGGATTTCAAGTTAGAGGTAGTTGGTGAGGCATGCAGATTAATTCTAGTTGTAACGAAGTTTGAAGTGTAGTATTGCATTAGTTAATGCAGGTTGTAATGAGTTTAACTCAGTTAAGTGAGTTAAACTTAGTTGTGCTAGTTGTAATTGAAGATACACTAGTGAGAGATCAAGTGAATTAAATATTAATTAATTCACAATCAGTGATCTCACATGCAACTGAGGATTTACTATTATTAGCTGCATGCATGTCAGATCCAGTGGAGACCTAGTCGAGTTCTAGGTGAAAGGGAAGTTGACTATTAGTTCTAGGATTATTGGGTTGCACACATGCAACCAAACAACCATTTGAGTGCCTATGATACCTGCACAGTCAAGGAAGGAAATAATTCCTATCTTTTATGGATTGCATTCATCAGGGATTGCGCAAGCAAGGCAGGTTGTCTGGAGGCAGTAAATTGGGTAAGTATTGGTCATTTTTTGTATGATAGTGTGAGACAATTAGTTGAGTACTGCAGGGCTCTTGTGAGAATATTTTTGTATGTAATTGTTTCATGATTCATGCTGAATATACAATAGAGGATAGTGGGGTTTTGAGCAGCAAAATTTCCTCGAAAAATTATATGTGTTGTGTTTGATTTGATTCTTCTTTACTTCATGTGATTAGCGATGGTGTTTTTAATTCCGCAAAATATTTGTAGAAGAGATTCAGTATTTAAATTTAGTACATTGTTAGATCAGGTGAATCCAAGATATACATGCATTTTGTATAATTTTTACAGAGTAATCAAGAGACAATTCCTACTCCAAGAAGGAATGAATATAGAAGACCATTTAGACAAGATAACTCTTTCAGATATGCACATTTGTTTAATGGTTATTGTTTTTCATGTGCTAACTTTGGACATATGGATAAGGATTTTCAAAATGATAAAATATACAATTACCAAAGATATTATTAATGGAATAAAAATCCTAGAAGTAGGTTTACGGGATCACAAGACAGGATTCACCATAACTTTGATAGTAGGAAGTTTACGTCGTATAAATGTTACAAATGCCATAACTATGGGCACATAACTCAAGATTGCAGATACAAGATGGAATACTCCACGCATGACAATTGTAACATCAGGTACAGGAAAGGACAACAAATGCAAGAATAACAAGAAAATAAGAAAGTTTCAACATTAATGCTTTCAAGATTTGTAAAAGAAAAATATCTTGAGGTAGCAACAAGTAAATTAGACAATGAAAGGGTTCATGATGATCTATCCAAATAGATGGGTGGTACATTATTTTGAATAATCAAGCATGATAACTCCTTGAATATTGAAGAGGGGGAGTCTAAGAAGTGGCAGTGGCACATTTAAAGATCAATCATTGATAGGTTGACATAAAGGAATATTATGGAAAGTTTCAGTGGCACGAAAATTTAATCCAAATTGACAGATAGAATCAACAATAATAGTTCGTATGAAGCATAGTATCTCAATCAAGCATTAAGAAAAATCATTTTGAAGCTAACAATTTGCAAGCAAACTACAAATGATTTGTTTGTGGATATAGGCCAGATGTGATGCCGACAGTTGGATAAGTAGCAAGATTTCAAGAAGCACCAAAGGAATCCCATGTCATTGCAGTAAAAATGATCTTTCAATATCTTAAGGGAATAACAGAATATGGACTATGGTATCCTAAAGGAAATGAGTTAACCATCAAAGCCTATACCGATGTAGATTGGGTAGGAAGTGTTGATGATCGTAAGAGTACTAGTGGAGAAGCCTTCTATCTTGGTGGTTGTCTTGTTTCGTGGTTGAGCAAGAAGCAATATTAAATATCCTTATCCACAACGGAAGCATAATACATAGTCGTAGCAGCTTGTTGTATGCAGGTTCTTTGGATGAAACAAACCTTGCAAGATATTCAAGTAACGTTTGATGGCCCCATTCAAATCTTTTTCAATAACACCAGTGCCATCAATATCTCCAATAATCATGTGATGCATTAAAAAATGAAACACATTCTGATCAAGTACCATGATTTTAGAGAAAAATTTTGGTACAAGAAAACAAGTCATGAGCTCTTGTAATTTTTTCACATTTACACTTGTAAATTTATAATATTTTTTTATTAAACTTGAACACTGAATGATGATACAATGCATTGGGTGGTTCACCTTAATAGGCATTGATAGGCCACAAGGTTCCTTTTAAAAGTCATGTATTTTGAATAATAATGTCTTTTCATAATTAATGCACATTTAATTAATTAAATTATTAATTATTGACATTTAATGATTTAACATTTAATTACTATTTAATTTGTGAATATTTATATACATAGTGTTATGAATATTTATTCATAACATTTCCTCCCTTAAAATCCTTTGTCCTCATAGCATAAGTAAGGTTGGGAGTTGTTGACGAAAATGTTGTCTCCCATGAAGAATCTTCTTATGGTAGTCTCTTCCATTTGATAAGATATTCTTTAATAGTCTTGGATCGAAGTACTTTCTCTCTAGTAGCGAGTATGTCCTTAGGTTTTAATATGATCCTTCATTCTTCGTCAGTCTTAGGTATCTCTGTTTGAGCTGTTTTATTTTGACCCAATACTTTTTTGAGACTTGATACATGAAATGTGTTATGGATTCGACAATTGTCTAGTAGCTTCAATCCATATGCCACACGACTGATTTTTTATTATTATTTGGTATGGTCCATAATACTTAGGAGATAACTTATTTTTCCCTTGTTTTTTTAATGATAATTTCTTATAGAGTTGAAGTCTAACGAAAACCCAATCTCCTTCTTCAATTTCTCTTTCTGTGTGGTTTTGGTCGACTTGATGCTTCATTCTATTGCATTTCATTGTTAAATTTTCTTTTAATGGGTTAATAATTTTTTGGTTTTCTTATAAGTGGTTCTTTACTGCTTGAACCTTAAAATTGTGCAGTGCAAAACCCTTCCACCTGGGTGGTTCATAGGGCTCAAAAAGGAGTCATTTTAGTTGAAGTATGATAGGTGGTATTGTACCACCATTCTACAACATGTAGCCACTGAGACCATTTTTTTTTTTTTCCGGTGACGAAACAATGGAGATATTTTTCCAAACATTTATTTATATATTCACTTTGACCATTTGTCTGGGAATGCTAAGTCGAACTCATGTTCAGAGATATTACTGGTTGGTGGCAGAAATATTTCCAAAAATTTCCTTTAAATTTTGTGTCTCTATCACTAACAATAACCTTGGGAAAACCATTTAGTTTGTAAATGTTTTTATAAAACACTTCCGCAATTTGTTTGGTTGTGTCATTTTTTCTGATTTCCATGAAGTAGCATATTTGGTGGCTCTATCTACTACGAAAAATATCTCGTTCTTACCATCAAACATAGGTAGTCCTTCAATGAAATCCATCAATATTTCCTCCCATTTTTTATTTGGAATATGTAACAGATGTGGTTAACCAAGAGTTGGAATATATTCACCCTTATTTCTCTAACAAACATCACATTCAGCGACATAATTTTGGATTTCCTTACTCATACCTTTCCAGTAGCACGATTGTTGAATGTTGTAGTATGTTTTGAAGAATCCAACATGCCCAACTATAGGCGAACTATGAGGTTCTTTTAGAATTTTCATTCAAAATTTGGATAATGGGGTTAGATAAATTTTACCTTTGTAGCATGATATGTCATTTTTCCATTCAAATTTGGCATATTGACTAATAGGATGGTTGGATTGCATTAATACTTCTCCAATTCCAATTCCAAATCTTCAAGCATCACATTCGATTATGAATGGTTTGGGTAAATCTATAGTTTCCAGTACGAGTGTGGTTGACATTATTATTTTTAGATTCTCGAAGCATTTGTATGCCTGGTTATTCCATTAGAAAGCATTTTTTTTAACAAGTTTGTCAGTGGCACCATCAAATGTGCATAGTTCTTTATGAACCTTCTGTAATACCCAGTTAAGCCTAGAAATCCTCTTAGTTTTTATATGTTCTTGGGTTTTTTCCATTCTTTAATCGCTTTAATTTTTTTGGGGTCCACTTTGATTCCTTCTCTGGATATGACGTGTTCCAGGTATTCAACTTCCTTTTTCCCAAAGGTACATTTTGATAACTTTGAGTAACATTGATTCTTCTCCAATAAAAAAAAGTACTTCCTCTAGATGCTTGAGGTGCTCCTTCCATGTTTTGTTGTAGAAGATGATATCGTCAAAGAAGACTTATACAAATTTTCGCAAGTATGGGTGGAAACATTCATTCATGGTTTCCTCAAAGGTGGCTGGTGCATTTTTTAAACCAAATGGAATTACCTTAAACTCATAGTGCCCTTCATGAGCTCTGAATGTAGTCTTTTTGACGTCTTATAATCTTACTCTAATTTGCGCCATGGAAGAAATTTGTGACGTCTTATAATCTTACTCTGAACGAGAAATTTGTGTTTAATAATAATTTTGTTTAATCCTCTATAATCTATACACAACCTGAAAGATCCATTATTCTTCCCGACTAGCACTACTGGCGTAGCATATGGACTTCTAATTTTCGTAATGGCTCCACATTTTGTTGGGAAAAATACTGAGGGGGGGGGGTGAATCAGTATTTACTGCATATTCAAAAACTTTTACTTTTTCATGCTCTAAAACCCATACGCTACTTTGCTGAAGACAACTAGCGTATACACGCGGATATCCTTTATAAAACTCGCGTATACACAGAGATCTAATTATGCCATTAGTTCTTCACTTATATCATTCCATCATTCATTCATTAGATGTTCTATAAACAGTAAACATGTGCAGTAAGAACAGAATAAACCATCACACAAAGCATCACACATGAACACCGGGATTTTTAGGTGGAAACCCAAGACGGGAGAAAACCACCGCTGCAGTTGCTCAGCCTTCAATATTTTATTATAGAGAAAACATCTTACAACATATGTGCTGGTGCAGACTCCTACCATCACGCAGGCACCCACCTGCGCTTGTTTACCAGCCTCTCCTGGAAGGGAGCTCCAACCCCACGACTCGTTTACCAGCCTCTCCTGGAAGGGAGCTACGACCCCCTACTCTCGTTTACCAGCCTCACCTAGAAGGGAGCTTCGACCCACGATCTCGTTTACGGCTACTCACCTGGAAGGAGCTACAACCACATTGAAGGCTACAACCCTCAACACCTCCATGGACCACGTTTCATCGATTTCCAGTGGATCATGCTTTAATAAAACACAACTTACAGAGACTCGTTCATCATATTTTCAGGCTTGGACCCTTTCCATGCAAACGATCCTTCATGAACGAGATACATATAACTTAGCGTGATATCGATGAAGCAAAAACCGAATAGATTAGATATTTCTTACCATGGAACCAACAGGCCCTGTGATTTTCTCTGGCGCTTCCCTTCATTGAAGTTGCGTATATGCGTGCTTCCGTTTACATAAACCAGCGTATACTTCTTCACATATTATAGAACAATTTCATTGCGCATACGTGCTTTCTCTTCAGCGAAGCCGCGTATATACGCGCTTCCCCTTCGGCGAACTAGCGTATAGATCTTCAACCATTATATAGCAGCATATCTCTTCAGATCAGATATTCGGTTCATATTTACCCTTTTACTTCTGACAAATGTTCGCCTCATCTTAGATCTAAGTCTTCCATAAACAGATCTAACAGATACAAGTACAATTCAGATCTAGATCCCCTTCTTCATCATTGGTGCATCATACATTCAAATCTATCATTCAAACCATTACCCTTTCCATACAGATATACTTCACAGAGAAGTATTCATTCAAGCTCAAACATCTTGCTCCCACTCTTATGATTTGCACAATGAATTTATTCTCCTTATATAGGTTTATCTTTTTTTTTAATACCACGGGCCCCCTTTTCAATACCATGAGCCAAAACAATACCATGATCCCAAAACTACATTACTTCCGATGGTATTCTTGGACGGGGTCACATAGACGACTCATTACCCAATACAATGGGTCAATACCATGGTGGTTACCCCCGGTTTCCCACTTTATGAGCGCTTTTCCCATACGCAACTTGGAACGTTGTTTCCCACGTGCATACGCGACTTCCCTTAGATAGATCCGCGTATGCCTTGAGACATACTCTTTTCACCAGCAGATCCAGCGTATCAATTCCTTTCATTACCCCTCTCGTATCAGAGATACATCGCATTTTCATCTTTAAACAAATATCAAGAACATATTCTATCAATCACAACTTCATCAAGTAAGTTGCCATCTTCTTCATCAAGTGAGTTGCCATTCAATGACAACACTTAGCATCATATTGCTAACTAACATCATATCACATTAGATTTACATCGTTTACCAAGTCCATCAAGTCAATAATAACTTCATCAGGTGTATTGCCATCAAGGACAACACATGTCAACTGTCACATGTCTTCATCTTCATTTAGTGGGTTGCCATCAAGGACAACACTCTGCATTATATTTCCAACAATCTCCCCCTTTGGACTTGATGGCAACCACGATGGTGTTTGGTTACCACAACAGATGGGTACATTAAGAATACAATGACACTATGTCACTCTCTCCATTCTTTGACATCATTAACTTTATTCAAACACCATGTCAATCTCCCCCTTTGACATCAAGGGCAAAGGGCGGATCAAAACCAACATATTCTCCCCCGTTCTCCCCGTGAAGAAGCTGCTCATAGATTCGATGTATACCCAAGGATTGGTTCCCTGTTCATGTCAATCTTCAAAACAAATTTTTTCAATGAAGTACATGACTCTAAGGAACTTCCTATCACCAAAGACTCATACTTACATCAAATTATCCAAACAAGTGATTTACATATAAGACTCAAGTACCCAACCAAGTGGGTTTACACATTTCAACTCAGCTGCCCAACCAAGTGGGTTTACAAAATTTGACTCAGCTACCCAACCAAGTGGGTTTACAAATTTTGACAAGTCCTTACATGACTGAAAATTACAATTTTACATCATGGGTCTCAACATGACCTTTTCATCAAGATACAAATATGACTTTTCATAACCAACACCAGAAAGACCTCAAGAAAGACCTCAAGAGAGATCATATATCAGAACCATCATAATGCCAACAATGCATTATACTCAACAAAGCCAATGCTCCCCCTGGATCTGTGCATCCTAAACATTTTCACCAACAAATCATCAAGGCATCTTTCTCAAAACATTAGAAATAGAATTATGAGAGCTGGAACACCACCAGAGATACCAAACATTATCAGAAATACCAAACAGCACTGCAGCTGTGCTGAAGAAAGCTGACCCCAAACAGCAAATGTCAGCAACCAGACATACGCGGTTTTCTGTGCATGAACTCGCGTATATACGCGACTGTGTTTCAGGAAACCCGCGTATCCAATACCATCTTCTAAATTTTAACCAGATCAGATCCTCTGTGAGAAAAAGACAGTGTTCAGCTTCTTTCTGGGATATTTGACTGCTTCCCTGGACTACAGATAGATAGAATAGTGTAGTTGTGTCTTCAAGCGTCATCCAACGGTTGTAGCATAAGCGCATTAGTAACCAAGCCTTCAGATTCTTTGCAGCATCAATACAATCTTTCGAAGAGATATTATCATACCAGAACAACATCTTCAAATAGGTGTCAATCATCCATGTGGGCCAATATCACCATGATCTTCAAGATTTAACATGAAGTAACCTATGTAGGCAAAAGATCTCAACCATAGTAACAAACTCTGCATGATCTATTCTTATTTCTGAATCAAACGACATCCAACTCATCCATGTGTGAGCACAAAAGATACTTATCAGCAACCAGGGCTCAAAATCTCATCATAATAAACCATGTACCAAGTCATCATCATTTGAGCATGAGTATCACAAAAACCAAAGAATAAGCAATCAGATTGCCAACAATGCAATCATTAGAATTCAACCTGCTACTCCCCCTGGACCAGTGCTCCTTCTTAACTTGTGCAACCTGAAAACATTCATCAGCAAGTCATCAGCAACAATCTCTGCATGGGCTGCCCTTATCTCCGAATTATAGGACTTTCATCTCAACAATGAATACTCTTCATCAACAAGCAAACATGACTCATCCACAATCTTCAACACAAGAAACCATGTATCGTTTCCTCATTATTTAGAACTGAGAAACTAAGCTGAAATTGAGTCAATAATACGGTTATTAACAGTCAGACTGATGCTCCCCCTGAACCTCTGCTCCAGATCTTCAGCTATCATATAAATTCTCTTATCATCAATGCATACTGATCAGAACAATGAATCGCTGGTATACGCTAATTGTGTTCATCGAATCCGCGAGGAAGGTGAAGCAGAAATTTTTCACATTCCTTCATCTCCCCCGACTTGTACCTCCAGATCATTCTTTCCACATCAGAAGCGTTGTCGTATAAACATAACCGTATCAATCAAATCAACCATGAGAGTCATCATGCATTGCCCCTCCGTGATGATACATTACTAAATCTCATAATGTATCCCACATCATTCCCCGTAAAGCCAATAAGAAAAGTCAACTTCGTGGCTGACACCCAGTAGCGCTCTAATTCCCTACGCTTCGACCTGCCCATCTTTTCAAACTTACTTGAACTTCTAATCATGGTGGGGTCGAAAGTCAGTTCACTTTCAGATCTGTTCAACCTGCATTCCCTTTCTACATGTCCATACTTGTTACAAGAATAACATCTCATGTGTCCAGAGAAATAAGCATAAGAATCATAATGAGTATTTCTAATCTTCCTCCTTTTACAATCAGCTGCTTTATGTCCATACTTGTTACACGAAAAACAATATCCCTTGAAGAAACCAGAGTACCTTTCTATGTAGGAACTGCTTGTTTGAGGCTGAAATGATCTGCTCCTGCAATTTGCTGCAACATGCCCATAATTATGACATTTAAAGCATTCAACATTATTGACTGATTTCCTTTGAGATTTCATCATTGTTGGTTGACCTTTTGTCTCTTTCAACACTTCATGTTTTGCATTGACATCCTCTGAATTTTTAGCACTTCCTTGTGAGCTAGATTCTCCTTTAACAGTTTCATGGAAACCAAGACCAAGTTTGATAGCAGGAGACCTTTGATTACTCAGAATATTGTCCAAAATGTTAGTACTATCTTGAAACCTCAAAAGTTTAACCTTTTCTTCTAATTTACTTTTGAGAATGTTTACCTCAACCTCCAAGGCTTGACATTGCTTTGTCATGCTTTCTTCTTTCCTTCTTCCATCTTCTACTTGATCCTTCAGATTTAGAATCTCTTCTTTTAACCAATTTTCGATTTCTTCACATGTTTGTTGCAGCTCTTCATTCTTCTTATTTGATTTTTTCAGATCTTCTTTGAGAGAGATGATTTCTGCTTCAAGGCCTTCCTTTTCAAATGGTTGTAGAGGTTCCTCATTCTTCTTACTTGATGCTTCAAGATCTGCTTGCAGAGAGATGATTGCAGCTTCAAGTCCTTCATTCTTCTTGCTTGATTTTTCGAGATCTGCATTTAGATCGTTGATTTCTACTTCTAGTCCTTTAATTCGATTGGATGCATAAGTATGAAACCTTTGATACTTTTCCACCTGTCCATTCAGCATTTCTATTTGTTCTTTCATTTGAGAGATCATCTCTTTGTAGATAGAATCTTTCTTATCAATTTCCTTTTGTTTTTCTTCAACTTTGATCTTGATAGCTTGTTCTAGATCCACAACTTTACTTTCACTTTCTACACCATTGCTTGCACAAAGAAGATTACAAGGGCCCAAATCACTATCAGATTCATCTTCTTCAATTTTCTAAGATATCTCCTTGCTTCGAGTAGCCTTCTTATTTTTCCTCTTTGCCATGAGCACTTGTAGAGCTTCGTCAGAATCTGTTTCATCTTCTTCAATTTTTGCTATACATGATTTCTGAGGTATCTCCTTTCCTCGAGTAACCTTCTTCTTTTGCTTCTTTGCCATGAGCACTTGTAGAGCTTGGTCAAAATCTTCTTCATCTTCACTGGACACTTCATCATCATCTTCACTTGCATAATAACTCTTCCTCTTTTCAAATTGTTTTCCTTTACCATGTTTCTCTTTATAAGGACATTTAGCAGCATAGTGACCAACTTTTCCACACTCAAAACATTTGAAGGGAAGCTTACCTTTGAATGTTCCAGTTCCTAGTTGGAGTTTTCTCACGAAATTCGCTTCTTCTTCATCGGATATATAGCTGGTTTCTTTGACAACTTCCTTTTCCTTTCCTTTTGCAGACACCTTAAAAGCAACTTCTCTGATTTGAGAAGGACCTCCTTGTCTCATTTCAAAAGCAGTCAAAATACCATGTAATTGAACAATAGTAAGAGTTTGCAGATCTTGCCTTTCTTCAATAGCTAAAACTTTAGAGTCAAATTTTGAAGTCAAGGATCTTAAGAATTTTTCCACCAGAGTAGTATCGGTTATGGTTTCACCCAAATTTCTCATCCGATTTACAATATCATCTAGACGAAGAAAGAAACTGGCAACACTTTCATCACTATGCATCTTCAAATTTTCACATTCAATTCTAAGAGTTTGGAGTTTTGCACTTTTTACCTTTGTGTCTCCTTCATAGCTTAGAATGATTTTGTCCCATATTTCTTTTGCTGAATGTAGCCACCATTTCTTTAGCAAATTTGACCAGAGAAAGCTCTTTACAAGATATCTACTCATTGGTATTGATTTCATACTTCTTCCTTTCACACGATCGAGAATACTTGCCGTATTGATAACCTTTCCAACATTGCCTACAAGATTCCACGTAAGACTTTATATATGCTTTTGTTCATACCTTCTAGAATATCGATTGCTTCCATTGAATAGAGGTGGCTTTATAGACATTACTCCTTCTCGACTTCATTGGCGATGATCTCCTTCAAGCGATCAAGCTTCCTGGCAGAAGGACCTCGCCTCGATACCAATTGTTGGGAAAAATAATTTAGTAGAGGGGGTGAATCAAGATTTATCATATATTCAAAAACTTTAATTTTTCGAGTGTTTCTAAAACCCATACGCTACTTTGCTGAAGACAACTAGCGTATACACGCGGATATCCTTTATAAAACTCGCGTATACACAGAGATCTAATTATGCCATTAGTTCTTCACTTATATCATTCCATCATTCATTCATAAGATGTTCTGTAAACAGTAAACATGTGCAGTAAGAACAGAATAAACCATCACACATAAGCATCACACATGAACACCAGGATTTTAGGTGGAAACCCAAGTCGGGAGAAAACCACCGCTGCAGTTGCTCAGCTTTCAATATTTTATTATAGAGAAAACATCTTAGTTTATATGTAAGCAGGCAGATTTCTACCAAGCATTAGAAATTCACCACGCCGCTTACTTCACCTTCTCCGAAGGGTCGAACTCCCCCATCAAGCTATCAGTCTTCTCCTGGAATGGAGCTGTAACACTCCCCATCTTCGCTACTGCCTTCACCCCATGAGTCGACCTTCGATCTCGCCATTTTCACCTCTTCACCGAAGTGAGCTACAACCCCTCGACCCACGCTACAACCCCAAGACCTCCATAACTAATGCTTTCATCAATTTCAATCGTCCAATAACTTTAATAAAACACAACTTGCAGGCCTCGTTTCATCATATTTTCAGACTGGACCCTTTCCATACTTTTAAACACAGTCAACCATGAACCAGATACATATAACTCACTGACAGATATCAGTAAACCATCAGAATAGATTAGATATTTCTTACCACAGACTTCAGCAAACCCTAGTTTGCATACGCGCTTTCCCTTCACTGATGTCGCGTATATGCGCGCTTCCGTTTACATAAACCAACGTATATACGCACATTACATAGAACAATTTCATTATACAACGCTTTCTCTTGTGGCTAGTGTATATACGCGCTTCCCCTTCGGCGAACTAGCGTATATATCTTCAACCATTATATAGCAGCATATCTCTTCAGATCAGATATTCAGTTCAGATTTATTCTTTTACTTCAAACAGATGTTCGCCTCATCTCAGATCTAAGCCTTCCATAAACAGATCTAGCAGATACAAGTACAATTCAGATCTAGATCCCCTTCTTCATCATTGGTGCATCATACATTCAGATCTATCATTCAAACCATTACCCTTTCCATACAGATATACTTCACAGAGAATTATTCATTCAAGCTCAGACATCTTGCTCCCACACCCATCATTTGCACAATGAATTTCTTCTCCTTATATAGGTTTATCATTTTTCAATACCACGGGCCCCTTTTTCAATACCATGAGCCAAAACAATATTACTTCCGATGGTATTCCTGGACGGGGTCACATAGACGAATCATTACTCAATACAATGGGTCAATACCATGGTGGTTACCCCTGGTTTTGCACTTTATGAGCGCTTTTTCCCATACGCGACTTGGAACGTTGTTTCCCACGTGCATACGCGACTTCTCCTAAACAAATCCGCGTATGCCTTGAGACATACTCTTTTCATCATAGATCTAGCACATATTGAATTCCTTTCTTCATTACCTTCTTTACTCTCTGTAGATACATCAAATTTTCATCTTTAAACAGGTTTATCAAGACATATTCTATCAAGCACAACTTCATCAAATAAGTTGCCATCATCGTCATCAGGTGGGTTGCCATTCAAGAACAACTCTCTACATCATATTGTCAACAAACATCATATCACATCAGATTTACATCATTTACCAAGTCCATCAAGTCAAGAATAACTTCATCAGGTGTATTGCCATCAAGGACAACACATGCCAACAATCTCACGTCTTCATCTTCATTCAGTGGGTTGCCATCAAGGACAACACTCTGCATCATATTGCCAACACACTTTAATAGATCTTGTATTAGTATTTCTATTTTTGTTTATGATGATGGGGTTAGCGATATGGTTTTAAATTTACTGGTGTAAAATTTGGTTTGACTTCAATGATATGTTCAATTTTCCTTTTAGGGAGTAATTTCATCGGTAATTCTTGGAATACCTTCTCATATTTCTGGATTATAGGATGTAAATTTAGAATGTTGGTGAATCTATTCCATCAATAATAACTCTATATGATGGAACTGTGTGAAGAATATCAGGTTCCCCTGCGAATAAGCTTCTTCATTTGCTGAGCAAAAATGATTTGGGTAGGTGGGGCTTGGAATCCGAACAACTTATAATTCCTCCCATCCATTTTGAACTTAATGAACTGCTTTTGGTGATTTGCAGAATATGTCCCTGGTGTTTGCAACCATTGTACTCATAAGACAACATCTACACCTCCTAAGGGGGAGGTATAAAACTGGACTCCATTTCATATTCGTTTAGTTTCATTTTAAGTTTATGGAACTTCCCTATTCCATCTATTTGTTTCCCATTTGCCACCATAAATTTTAAATATACTATGGGATAGGAAAAACTTTCAGCTTGTTTGCGACATTGACATCTACAAAATTTTGTGTACTTCCTTAATATATTAACGCAATAACGTTTTGCTTCTTAATATGACCTTTAAGCTTTAACGTTTGTGTTTGAGCTATCCCTGTGATAACATGCAGAGAAATTCTTGGCATATTTTCTTCTTTTGGATCTGGATTAGATGTCTCGTTTCCTTCGTTGGTTTCTTCGTCGAAGCTATTTTCTGAAGATTCCTCTTCTTGTTCTGTTTCGCAGTTGTAAAGTTTTTGTGTAGTGCATATGTGTCTTGGAGAATATTTATCTCTGCATGTCACACATTTTACATCTTTTTTTTCTTTCAAAATGTGACTGTTGTTTTCCTCCTTCACACATTACTGGTGGAATGTACTCACCGAGGTTGTGACTGGATACGTGGACAAGTAAGACGACAACATGTCGATGGTGGAGGTGGATGTCATGGACTGATCTGAAAGGACTGTATTATTTTTTTTGTGCTAAGTTTCTTTTCAGATTATAAACATGTGCATACTTATCTCATTAGTTTTCTTAAGTATTAAGGATTTCAACCATGAATTGTAGATTATTTTAGTGAATTAGAAGCATGAAATAAGCACAAATAACACTAAGCATCAGTGTAAAACAGAGAAATAAAACACCACATAACATTTACACAGCAGGCATGATGAAGCAAATCACCCCTCCTGGGCTACATATGTTGGTCCAGCTCCATATGGCATGTCCATCTTTCATTATGCTCAAAATTTTGCAAATACATCTAGTTATAGGCCTCTAATGGTTGTTTTCTTTGTACCAATGGCTCCAGAATGCTCCAATTAGTATAGAATGACTCTTCATTCACTCTGAATGGGAGAAAATTGAGTCTCCTACTCATTTTTCCAGATACACATAGAAAAGCTCCACTAATTGTGGAGGACTCCACTTAATTGGAGTAAAAAATGGTGAAATCCGCACAAATTTAGTGCTAGCTAAAATTCTGCCGAAATAAACTATTTACATTTAAATGTTAGTGGTTGGGAACATGACCCACACCACACGGTTACATAACCGTTGGCGAAACTATAGCATAAACCATGGGTTATAAATCTGTGGGGAGAAATCTTAACAAATCGAGGCAATGTGACACGTATTGCATATTGCGAAGTGCTAAATGTTGTGGGTTGAATGTTGTGTTAGTGGAACCGTCGGAGTTATGGCACTCACTGTTGCCCTGTGACAAGGCTTGCGGAGACCTGGCAGTTGTGGTTGGAGTTACTTATGTTGCGATGGTTATGTTATATCATGTGACTATATCGTGGGACCACTGGCGGGTTGGGACCGTCGGCAGTCCCAACCGCCACACCACTTTGCATTATAATTCAAATAGAACCCGTGACATAGTATGGTTAAGTATTACATGTGGCTCAGGTGGTAAGTCGTGGGTGTGCTCTACCGGAGGTCACAGGGTTGTCTCCTACAACCTTAACAAAATTTTAATACACCACTAAGGGGACACGTGGTGGCTTCAGGGCTGGCCACGTGTCACCCTCTGATTGGCTCATAAAAAAACACGTATAACCATTAAAAAAATTAAATTGCGCCACATTTCAGCCTAGGATTGGTTCTAAGGAAATGAATACTAAGAATATTCCTTTTGTTGACTGTGCACCCTCCATGCTAATTAGGCATCCCAGTCAACCCTGTCGCAAAATTTAGTTGTTTTGGAATTCGATCAAAACACGATATCTCCCTCATATGACATTGATTTTTCGAACCATTCATGGCGCCAAAATCAGGAAGATGAGATCTACGCAACCATCCTGGTTTCAACCCAATCCTATAACTTTCAATTTTGAGAAAAAATTATGAACTCCTGATCACTCCTCCCCATTGGGAAGCTTTTAGATCCCAAAAGACTTGATTACCTATTTAATAGATGAGGGTAAAACTCCCTCACCTTTCCAACCTCCATCCACTTTTCCTTGCTTGGTTTAGTGCCTTTGAGCCCAACTCGAAGGTAGTCAACACTTCCCCTCTTGTATGCTCTTGTCATCCTGTCAAGAATTGTATCTTCCTTGAGCTCATCCAGAAATTCTAGCGATAAATATTCAATAGAAGGCAGTTGAACATCACTTCCTTGATCATCGATCAAAGGTGGCTCATACAAATGTAAGTTTTCAACATTAACAACTGAATACATTTGCATATATGAAGGCAAGTCAAGTTGAAATGCATTATTACCAACTTGCTTTATGATCTTGAATGGACCATAGCGAATGGGTTTGAGCTTTTTACCTTCCACTTGCATCCTTTCTTTGTTAATGTGCAACCATACCTCGTCTCCCTCTTGAAACTTGTGATCAACTCTATGTTTTTCATGCCTCTCTTTGTATTTGCTTTGACTTTTCTCAAGTTGTTCTTAAACTTTTTGATGTATAATCTGAATTTGTTCAATGAACTTTTGAGCCTTGTCAATATCACTATGGCCATCAATTGCAACATCTTTCTCAAAGATGAAGTCTAATGGATATTTTGGCAAATACCCAAAGCATAATTCAAAAGGTGATGTCTGAGTTGAAGAGTGCTTTACCTAGTTGTAAGTGTGCTGAATGTAATGCAGTTGCTTATCCTACAACTTAGGATGTTTGCTGCAATATCCTCTCAATAGATGCACAACGTTTTTGTTCACCACTTCGGTTTTCCCATCGGTTTGCAGATGAAAAGCAGTACTCTTTTTCAACTTTGTGTCCATCATCTTCCATAGATTGGACCAAAAATTCCCAATGAACCTGGAATCCCTATCACTAATAGTAGAAGTTGGAAATCCAAGATGAACCCAAACATGTTGAAAATAAAGTTCAGCAGTAATAGTTTTCTTACATGGCATAAGTATACACATTTTACTTAATCAATCCACAAATACATAAAGATAATCATGATGTTTACTTGACATAGGTAGACCTCCAACAAAGTACATGGAGACACTCTCCCATGGCCTTGATGGTACCAGTAGTGGCGTGTACAACCCAAGATTCCTATTACTAGTATTTCTTGTTGCACACATAGAACAACCTCTTATAAAACATGACACACTATCTATAATGCGAGGCCAATATCAATACCTCTGTAGATGCGCCATTGTTTTGCTTACCCCAAAGTATCCAACAATAAGAGATGAATGAGCTTCTCTCATGACACTTAGCCTCTCTCCTTGTGGTATACACAACTTGCCCAAATGAAACAACAAATTGTTATGCATGTGATAATCTTTTTCTTCAACTTGATTCCCTTCACTCAAACTAGCATACACATCTTGAAAATCAAAATCATGTGCATATTTTTCTATGTAACTCTCATGTACCTTTATTGAAACTGTTCTATTGTTCTATTGTAACTCATATTGTTCTATTGTAACTCTCAGCAACTTTATTGAAATTACCTTTCTTGCACCTTATAACCAAGTGAAACTGTTGAAGAAACCCCATCCACCTGAAATGTCTTGATTGTTGCAATTTTGTTTGTGATTGCAAGTACTATAATGGTTGGTGATCGGTATGCACAATATTCTCTTTACCCATCAAGTAGTGTTTCCACTTCTTGACGCTTTGTACCAATGCATATATTTCTTTTTCATATGTAGGATAATTAGTTACAGCACCATTAAATTTTTCAGAATGAAAAGTGATAGGCTTACCATGTTGCAAAAGTACCGCGCCCATGGCATAATCACTAGCATTAGTTTGTATCTCGAATGGCTGTCTCAAATTCGGTAATGCAAGGACTGGAGCTGAACTAATATTTTCTTTTAAAGCTTATAAAGCTTTTTGTTGTTTTCCTCCCCATTGGAAGCCTTTCTTCACACTTGTCATTGCATGCATAGGTGTTGTGATGGAAAAAAAGTTAGCAATAAACTTTCTCCAATAATGAGTTGCACCTAAGAAACTTCTTACCTCGGTTACTGTTTTGGGTGTGGTCCAATTCACAATGGCTTCCACTTTAGAAGGATCAATTCTCAAATCTCCTCCTCCTACAATTTTTCCCAAATAAACCAAAGAAGTATTTCCAAACTCACACTTTGACATCTTAAGAAACAATTTCTCTTTCTTCAAAAAATCAAGCACTTTATTCACATGCAAGACATGTTCTTCTCTTGTTTTGCTAAAAATAAACATGTCATCTAAGTACACAATCACAAATTCATCAAGGAATGGACGCAAAACACTATCCATAAAACGCATGAAAGTTGTCGGTGCATTACACAAACCAAATGGCATAACTAACCACTCAAAGAGTCCTTGTTTGGTTTTGAATGCAGTTTTCCATATGTCACTTTCTGCAATTATTACTTGATGATATCCACTTCGTAAAACTAAAAAAGTGAAAAAAATTTCTTCTTTCAGCCGATCAAGAAAATAATCTATCCTTGGGAGTGGTTAACGATTCTTTACCGTAATCTTGTTCAAAGATCTGAAGTCTACACACATGTGCCAAGTCCCATCTTTCTTTGGAATCAAGACTATGGTTGAACCGCATGGCGAGGTGCTTGGCCTTATGATTCCTTTGTCCAACATCTCTTTGATTCGCCTCTTTATTTCAGCATTATCCATTATCGACATGCGATACATATTGATGTTTAGAAGAGGACAATCTTGCTGCAACTGAATCTCATGTTGAATCTCTCTTTTTGGAGGCAATCCTGTTAGCTCTTGAAACATCTCATGATGTGCATTAACTACATCATATAAATCTGATTTCAAATTAGGATCACATCCCTCAAATGATTCATGATTAACATCGGCTTTAGGCTTAATCATTAAAAGAACAAAATTCTTACTTGAATTTACCAGCCTCTTTACATGTCCAGCATTTACCATAGCAATGTTTGTCTTTTTGCGATGTGCTCTAACAATGTACTCCTTGCCATCTTTGAATAAATGTTATTTTTTCTCATGGCGATGGAATATCGATTTCCTGTCATACAAGTACGGACTCTCCAACACAATACCTGTTATGTCAACGGAACCACATCTAATTCAACTGTGTCAACAAAATGTGCAATGATTGCAAACTGCAATATGCATTTCTTTGAAACCTATAAATTTGCATCCTTACAAATCCAACCTAAAACATATGGTTTTAGATGTGGTATGGTCTCAAGGTTAAGTTTCTTGACCAAGTCTTTAGAGATTAAGTTTTCTTGTGACCCACTATAAAACAATGTGTCAATCTTGGTATGTGTGGATATGACCCTCACATGAAACAATTCAATTCTTTCTTCTTCATTTGGAGCATGTATGTGACAGTTTGATGTACTAGTACTGGTTTTAGTTTCAATTTCTTTTCCCTTCATGTTCTTCAATCCCATGGCTATAATCTTAGATTCATCACCTGAATCCTCTCCTAAATCATGTTGAGTTGTAGCTGCAGTTTTATGTTTCCCTTTGTTGTTGTATTTCTTGGGCCTCATTTCAGGATGTAATTTCCAACAATGAGTTTCATCATGGCCTTCTTTTGAACAATGTTTAAAAACAAAAATTTATCCCTCTTTCTTAACAGATAAATTATTTTTTCTTTTACCTTTTGAGGTCTTCTATTTGTTTTTACCCTTAAAAGGTTTCTTCGTACCCTCTTCATAAATGTTCTTCCCTCTAGCTTCTAGATGTGTGGCCTGAACACATACTTCATCTAGACTTGGGTTAAACATGAGAATACTATGTTTTAGGTAGCTATGTAAGCCTCATATGTACTAGAGCAAAGTATCTTGGCTCTGCAAATCTACCCCTAATAAGAGAGCTCTTCTCCTAAATTCTTGCGTGTATTCTTGCACATTATGTCCCTTCAATTGCCTAAAGTTTTGCCAGTTCATTATGGCTTGCTGCATATGAGCTAATGGATAAAACTATTGTTTTATTGCAGTAATGAAATCAATCCATGATAGAATAATATTAACATGCTTCTTGATCTCCTCCTTTGTCATGGATTCCCACCAAACAAGTGCTACACCTTCCATTCTCATTGAAGCTAATTGGATTTTGTTATCATCATCTTGAAGGTTTTGGATTCTCAAATAGACCTCCAATTGCCTAATCTAATTATCAATCTTTTCAGCATTGACTTCACCAATAAACATTGGCAATTCAACCTTAACATCAAGTTTTAAAAAAGGACTTTTACCAGTTTTATTTGACATGTATGACTGATGTATTGAAGATGAAGTAGAGGATGATGATGATGAGGGTAAGGATGATGGCTCTCCATTTCCTCCATTGCCCTTCTTTGACTTATCTTCATCATTGTGACCTTCTGAATATCCCTGTCCTTCCTTATGAAGTTTGGATCCTTCTCCTTCCAGTCTCTCATTCCTTTCTTGATAAAGGATTCTAACCATCTCATTCATGTCAAGGAATGATTTCCTGAACACTCTTTCTTCCTCTTTTGGATCAACTTCTTCATGGGTTTCTTCTTCTCTATGAGACATGCATAAATTAGCTTCTGCTTTCTTAGGAGGTGAACTAGGTGGTGGAGATTCTGGAAATATTGCTCTCCTTTGCTTTGGATCTTCTTGAGACCCTTCTGCTCCCACCAATTTTCCTTCTCCTCTTTTGAGCTTGAGCCTTGTAAGCATCTAAAACTTGCAAACAGTTAAACAATCTTTTGCACAAAACAACACCAGAGAATAAACTCTAGCTCTAATACCAATCTTATATGAAAGGATTGTATTAGTTTTGCTGTGCTAAGTGTCTTTTCAGTTTAAAAACATGTGCATACTTGTCTCATTAGTTTTCTTAAGTATTGAGGATTTCAACCATGAATTGTAGATGATTTTAGTGAATTAGAAGCATGAACTAAGCACAAATAACATTGAAAAACGGTGTAAAACAGAGAAATAAAACACCACATAACATTTACACAGCAGGCATGATGAAGCAGTTCACCCCTCCTGGGCTACATCTGCTGGTCCAACTCCCAATGGCATGTCCATCTTTCATTATGTTCAAAATTTTGCAAATACATGTAGTTACAGACCTCTAATGGCTGTTTTCTGTGCACCAATGGCTCCAGAATGCTCCAATTAGTCTAGAATGACTCTTCATACTTTGAATGGGAAAAAATTGAGTCTCCTACTCATTTTCCCAGTTACACCTAGAAAAGCTCCACTAATTGTGGAGGACTCCAATTAACTGGAGTAAAAAATGGTGACATCCGCACAAATTTAGTGTTGGCTAAAATTCCACCGAAATAAATCGTTTTCATTTAAATGTTAGTGGTTGGGAACATGACCCACACCACACGGTTACATAACCGTTGGCGGAACTATAGCACAAACCACAGTTTATAAAGTTCAGACTTCAGATTAAACGGGAGGTTAGCGCAACCGTGGGGAGAAATGTTAACAAACCGTGGCAATGTAACACGTATTTTGGAGTGTTAAATGTTGGGGTTTGAACGTTGTGTTAGCGGAACCGTCGGAGTTATGGCACTGACCGTTGCCATGCGACAAGGCTTGCGGAGACCTGGTAGTTGCGGTTGGAGTTACTTATGTTGCGACGGTTATGTTATATAATGTGACTATATCGTGGGACCGATGGCCTTAAAAAAAAATTAATACACCACTAAGGGGAAACGTGGAGGTCTCAGGGATGGCCACGTGTCACCCTATGATTGGCTCATAAAAAAACATGTACAACCATTAAACAAATGAAATCGCACCACATTTCAGCCTTGGATTGGTTCTGAGGAAAGAAATATTCCTCAAAATATTCATTTTGCTAACTGTGCACCCTCCATGCTAACTGGGCATCCCAGTCAACCTAGTCGCAAAATTTAGTTGTTTTGGAATTCGATCAGAACATGATATCTCCTTATATGACATCGGTTTTTTGAACCGTTCACAGCACCGGAATCAAGAAGATGAGATCTACGCAACCATCCTTGTTTCAACCCAATCCTATAACTTTCAATTTTGAGCAAAATTTATGAACTCCTAATCATGGATGCAGAGACAAGGAAGCGGCGAGACGGAGTTGGTTGTTGTGCGAGGGTGAATCGAGATATTGGTGACAGGTTTACAGAAATGAGCGGATAGGTTGGTTAATGTTGATTGGACGTGGCTCGAATGGGGAGTGGGAGACCATCGATGACAGGCAGAGGTGCCAATGGTTATGGTCACAGTGAAATTGAGCAACGATGACGGTTGAGGCACAGGAGGATAGGAAATAATATGAGGGAAGAAAATTCGGATGAGAGATGGAACTCAGAAGTAGGAGAGGTGGAGAATGATGATTGTGCAACATTGACAGTGGAAGGTGATGCGTCTCTGATACCACTGGTACAAGAAAACCAATCATGAGCTCTTGTACTTTCTTCATATTTACACTTGTAAATTTATACTATTTTTTCATTAAACTTGAATAATGAATGATGATTACAATTCCTTGGGCGGTTCACCTTAATAGGTGTTGACAGGCCACAAGGTTCCTTTTAAAAGTCATGTCTTTTGAATAATAATTTCCATTCATAATTAATGGACATTTAATTAATTAAATTATTAATTATTGACATTTAATGATTTAACATTTAATTACTATTTAATTTGTGAATATTTATATACATAGTGTTAGGAATATTTATTCATAACAAAGTTGTTTAGAATAATATCAAATTTGAATACATTGGGACCAAAGAAAAAATCATTGACTTCTTTACCAAACCATTACCCCGTGAAACATTTGAGTATCTTTTCCAAAAACTTAGGGTTCTCCCAAATCCTCATTAGACTATTCCTTTATCTTGTCAAGTAGATAGGGGGAGTTGTGGCAAGTTACAGGTCTGCATGATAGGAGGGTTGTAAGGGTGAGTTACCCTTTGCCATTAATGTCAAAGGGGGAGAGGAAGTGTTAGGAAAGTTAGAAACATGATGTGAGGAGGAGTTATGATCGTAGGGGGAGTATTTGTGTTTCCATAAATTCCAAAGGGGAATATTTTTGATAGGTGGTTGTCATTTATGTCAACCCAAGTAGCACCAGGATCTATCCTAATCAATCTAGTTAGATTCTCCTCTAAAATATATTTCCGATGATATGTAGTACCCCACAAAATTCTTTACGATTTTAGAGTTATTTTCATTTTAAGTTGAAGACCCAGTTTTGGGGGCTAAAACCCCAAAGGGACAGTGACATGAAATCTTATCATGTATTCACCTATGGTTTTCAATATATGGCAATAATTCTCACCACAATCTCAGGATGCATAAGTTGAATAACTTCAAGAAACTAATACAATAAACCAATCACTAACTTCACATCCTAGGTAGGACCATATGCACTAATTCAATCATTGATTTCAAATTTCTAGTGGAATTGAAAAAAAATTTAGGCAACCAATATTAAATAAGGTTCTTCAAGGTTATTTATTATTATTTATTAATATTAATGAAACTATATTATTTTGGTGGTGCATTAAAATGATCATTCACCCTGTTAGTGTCAGAATTTGCATTCTTCCATCAACGATCAAAATATACTCTTTTCATATTCATATTCGGGGTCCACTTAGAATTTTTTTATCACTCCACTAGGTCATGCAAAAAATTAGTCACTAATGGTAGCCCTAGTCCAAAAACATCACTCATCCTTAAAATTAATTCTCTTTTTGACACACTTCCATACCTTGTTGACTGTACATCATCCATAAAGTCAATTCATCATGTCATGTCACCATGGAGTCTAGTCTTGTTAAGGTCATCATTAGGTTTTCTAGGGTTTTCATGGTCCAATAAAACTCCATTTCATTGCATAAGGTCAGAAAAAGTGTGAGAGTGATTGAATAATACTTCTTTATCATTTGAAGAAGATTTGTCAGCATGTAAATATGATTTTTAAAGGTTGTAATTATGGTTTCAAAGTATGATTTTCATACTATAGTGTAATTTTATTTTTATTCATGTAATTTTATGTCAATTAAAATGTAATAAGTACTCAGTCTCCCAAAAGTTGCCAACTCAGTTCCACATGCCAAACAAGCACATGTCAAAGTGCAATAGTTTTTGTTGAGTCCCGAATTTGCCTCTTTTCCATACACTTTTCCATATCTTTTTCACTCACCTAAACCTCCAAAATTGTCAATATCATGTGCAAAAGGGTATCTAACATGGATTTTAATTATGTTTTTGTGTTTTCTATTTGATTTAGATTTTGTTCATACAGCTGCGGAAACTTGCCACTTTCCGCAGCTGCTGCAACTTTCCGCAGCTATTTTGTGGAATTATATGCTACAGGTGTCTACAAAGGAAATGAGCCACATGGGCGGGCTAGGAATGACGAGGACATGGTTCGTGTCCTATTGGTTCAAGTAAACTCGTCCAAAGAGGCTGCGGTCAAAGCCATCCACGTGGAAGTCAACTATGGAGTTTCATGTCGGCTGGACTCTGTTTCGTGGCAAATAAACATCCATACGGCCGTTTCTAAGCTTGCGGAGGTTAAATCGACATCTGTGCAGAGTTCTGGAGTTGAATTGAAGCATACACCTTCTGTAGATTCACTTTCCAACACGGCCATACTCCTATATCCGTGGCTGTAGTGGTCTACGTGCTCCCTGTCATCATGAACTTTAGGAAACAGTTACAGTTTGCTGTTATATATAGAGCGTTTGCATACACATGTAGAGTTAATTGTTAGTTGATAGTTGATGTGCGTACTCTGTTATGTTTGCTTTGTAGTGATTACGCTGCCTTGAGCCGTAATACTACCAGTCTGTAATGAACTGCTTTTTAATATGAGAAAACTCTGTTTTTCAACTTAATTCGTGTTTGAGGATCGTTACCAAAACTGTGTAGAGGGCCCCTGCTCAGCCAAGGTTCTGTGTATTAATGTATATATTTCTCATTTCATTTCTTTAAAAAGTCATTGTATCATAATCCATTATATGTTCATATTTTGTAGTTGTTTCATTTCTGTTTATACATTTCCATAATTTCCATTTCATTCCTGTCTTTCATGTTTTTATGATTGTTAATCACTCATCAGTTTTCTTGTGCAGGTTTTAGGTAGACAGCCCGGGCATTTTCATAGTATTTTGGCTAATGACATGAAACTAACAATGTTCTGCTGCTAGTTTTCTTTTCATAGCTTTTGTTTAAACTTCAGTTTTGCTTTGTACACTTCAGTTTTGCTTATCTGATTCAGTAGTTAAATTTAGATATATTAAGCTGCTCATAGCGTCTTCAGTTGCCTCCGAAAGCCACAGCTGGACTGATGGTGAGGGACTGCATTATGAAATGTGTAGTTTAGTATTAGTTTCTTTTCTGCAAATTTAGATATATTAATCTGCTCATAGCGTCTTCAGTTGCCTCCGAAAGCCACAGCTGGACTGATGGTGAGGGACTGCATTATGAAATGTGTAGTTTAGTATTAGTTTCTTTTCTGCAAATTTAGATATATTAAATCATGTATGACATCTTCAGTTGCCTCCGAAAGCCACAGCTGGACTGATGGCGAGGGATTGAATCATGTGTGTATGGTTTAGTATTAGTTTACTTTATGCAAATTAAATATCAGTTACACAAGTTGTTTATGATTACTTCCGAAAGTCATAGCTGGTCTAATGATGAAGGGTCAAAAAATGAATTGATGTAATCTGATTTAGATTTATTTTGTTGCAATTTTGAATTTCCATAAGCGTAGTTTCTTTTGTGTTTAGTTGGCAGCAAGAATAGTTTGGTTTTCATGTTCACTAGTTTCCTGTTTTGATTCATTAGATTAGCAGCACCTTTTCATTTCAGCAGTACACTTTTACTTTCTTTCAAGTCTTGTCATTGTAATTTCAATTTTCTTTTAAAGTTTCAAGATTGGTAAATCATTATAGGGGATATCACTTCCTTGAACAAATATAACCAAACTTGTTTTTTTCATTTTAGAATTTCCATTTCACCTTAGAAAGACCGAAAACGACAAAAAGTTAAGAAAGAGGTTATCTTGCACATATAGTGCGCCGCACTTCATCAGCTTACGATTCCCGGATTGACAAATTAAATGCAGCAATTTAGGACACACTAAATTGACCAAACATTTTGGCGCCGTTGCGGGGGAAGTGTAACTAGGTAGCCAATTTCTTAAAAAAAAAACATAAAATCATAAAAGAAGGGAAAACTTGATAACTTCTTGAAGTATGCTCTCCTCTTGCACCTAGTGTGATCTGGAGGATCAGAAAAGAAAGTTATTGGTTTAGTAATTTCTTAAGTATGCTCTCTTCTTGCACCTAGTGTGACCTGGAAGATCAGAAAGAGAATTATTAGCCCAACTTTTTAAAATAAAAAAAATGACATGCATAGAGCAAGAGATTCTAGGGGAAGGTTTATAGCTAAAGCCAAGAGTTCGATTTTCACAACTCCATCTTCTTGAAGGCATAGACCAGATTCACCACCATCTACCCCTAGCCTTAAGATTTTTGGAAGTCAAGGAACAGCTGAATTAGAGGATTCTCCTATACCACCTACTAAAACCCACTTAGAAAACAAAGAGACTTTCTGTCATCCTTCCTTGGTAGAAGAACTAAAGGACTATAAGGACTCTAAAGAAACTATCATGGCAGAGGAAGTAATATATAGAGGTGGAGGTAGAAGAGGAGGAGATAATGAAGATAACAATGGTGAAGGAAATAACGGTAGAAATAGGGACAATTTGCTTGGATTCCCTATAGTTGATGAGGAAACTCATGCAACAATGAAAAATATCTCACCATCTGTTCTCCCTAACTTTTATGGATTGCGAAGTGAGGATCCTGAAACATTTCTGTTTGAGTTTGAAGTAGTGTGCCGAACTGATGACTATATGGAAGATTCTCAAAAACTCAAACTGTTTCCTTCAACATTGAAGGGATCTGCTTTGAAATGGTTCATGGGATTAGCCACTCAATCTATCAGGACTTGGAATGATATGAAACAAACATTTTTGGATAGATACTTGGACTATTGTATGCCCACCAATCACAAGGATGAGGTATTCAAAATGATGCAAAAAGAAGATGAAAATTTGGAAGACTTAATTGAAAGATTTCAATACAACTTGGAAAGAGCAAAGATGAGCAACTTAGATAATGAAACCTTGAAAGCCCTCCTATTAAAATCCATTAGAGATGAATGGATAGACATTTTAAACATGATGGGGAAAGGAGACATTTCTCAGCTCCCATTTCGTGACATAACAGAACTATGTATCCATCTCTCAAGGGGAAAATCTAAAACTGGAAAAGGGCCTAGGGATTCTTCTCTTATTAGGGCTAACAAATCTGCAACTAGATCGGTAAGTAGGGCAGAGATTGGTAATATGCTTGATGAGTTCAAAACTGATATTTTAGGGAGCCTTAGTGAACAACTAGACACCCTTAAAATCCAAAACAAGCAGAAAGCAGAAACAGATGCTTTAGCCATATTTTGTCCGAAATGTAGAAAGAAACATGCTTTAAGGGAATGTCCCTTGGATGCAAAAGTTGTAGAAACATGTATGATTTGCTCGGAAAATCATGAGATCAAGGATTGTCCTTCAATCCCTGGACTCAAAGTTGTTTTTCAAGAAGATCCAAATTCAGTAGAATCTCTCTGTTTTGTCGCAAGGAGACCTTGGCAGGGACAACAATCTCAAGGGTTTAATAACCCTATGAATCTTCAAACCCCACCAAATTGGAATCCTTGGCAACAACCTTAGCCCCAACATCAAAATTCATATCAGCCATGGGTACAAGGGATGCAAAATCCTTATGGGATATTTGCTCAATTTTATCAATATCCTCCATCTTTTCAAAATCAACAAGCTCCACAATTTCCAAGCCAAAATCCACAACAACTTTCATTGCCATTTCCACAACAACAACCTTCTCAACAAAATACAAATCCTCAACTCATGCTCCCATACCAACAGAAGACAAATCAACTTCCAGCTCGGCCATTGCCAAATCCTAACAATAAGAATCCTCAAACTACTTATATGGTAGAAGGACAACAATTTCCTACCTATATGATTGTTCCTCTCAACGATGTACAACTCAGATCTGGTAGAGTTCTAGAAAAACCTTCTATAGACATTCAAGAACAAGATACCTCTGAGGAGGACTCTCTTCAAGTCAATAAGGGTTATGAGGAAGAATCTCTTCAAAATTCAAAAATTCAAAAAGAAAAAGAAAAGCTAACATCCACAACTCCTATAGTTGAGCAACCTGTATCTTCATCTACACCTCCTTTTCCGGAAAGACTACAAATTGATAAGGGGGTGGAAAAATAAATCTTGTTGCCTAACTATGACTTTCTAGATGAATTGAAGAATGTTTGTATCAAGATTCCATTGCTACAAGCCATTCGAGAAATTCCTATTCTAGCAAAAACCATAAAGGAGTTGAGTTTCAAAAGACCCGGAAGGAAACTAAAAGACACAAGAAGAATCCACCTGGTAGGAAAGATTGCAGACATTATGATGGGAAAAATTACTATGCAGAAGTATGTAGATCCAGGAAGTCCAATTGTCAAGACACATATAAATGGAATAGAAATTCCAAACACATTGATTGACTTAGGGCTGCTATCAACATTATGAGTAGACAGACTATGGAACAGTTAAAACTTCCTAACCTTCTTTTTACACCTACTTTATTGCAACTTGCAGATCGATCGGTTATTAAACCAGATGGTGTATTAGAAGATATTTCGGTCTCCTTAGATTCTTGGGAATATCCAGTAGACTTTATGATTTTGACTCCCAAAAGCAATCTAGGATGACATCCAATTATCTTAGGAAGACCTTGGCTGGCCACAGCTGATGCTTTTATTAGTTGTAGATCTGGAGACATGTACATTTCTAATGGTAATTCGACAAAGAAATTCAATTTGTATCCTCCCGCAAGAGCAATTACAGAAATAGGAGACAATGAATGGGTCGATGATGAGAACACTATACAACCTGTCTTTACCATTTATGAGATTAGTGAGGATAGTCAAATTCTGAACACATTAGAAAATTTTGAAGTAACTTCAGAATATGACCCCACACAATTTCAGTTGGAATCTGACATAGACTATTTATCATCAAGACAAATGTCTCTTTACTCTATGGAAGAATTTGGTAATTCTGTTTTTGAGATTTTTCCAGAAAAGACATTGAATATCAATAAACATATGGAGAAGTCACAACAAGAAGAACTAACCAGAATCTTGCAAAAACATTCTACTGCATTTGCATGGGAGTATACTGACATGAAGGGTATTGATCCTAAGACTTGCATCCATCATATCTATATTGAGGAAAACGGTAGACCAATCAGACAACCTCAAAGAAGGATGAATCCAAATCTTAGGGAGATAGTGAAAGAAGAGCTCCAAAAACTTCTCAATGTAAACTTCATTTATCCAATTTCGGATAGCCGATGGGTTTCTCCTTTGGTTATAGTACCTAAAAAGAATGGTAAATGGAGAGTATGCATTGATTACAGGGAATTGAACAAAGCAACTTTGAAGGATCACTTTCCTTTGCCTTTTATTGATCGGGTATTAGATACATTAGCAGGTAAAAAGTACTTTTCATTTTTGGATGGTTTTAGTGGCTATAATCAAATTCAGGTAGCACCTGAAGATCAAGATAAGACCACATTTACTTGTCCATGGGGAACTTTTTCCTACCGAGTGCTTCCTTTTGGGTTGTGTAATGCACCAGCAACATTCCAAAGAGCAGTACTAGGAATTTTTTCTGATCTAATCCATGATTGTGTAGAGGTTTATATGGATGATTTTACAGTTTATGGTTATTCATTTGAAGAGGCATTAGAAAATTTGGAAAAAGTTCTCATAAGATGTAAAGAAACAAACCTTTCATTAAGCCATGAAAAATGCTTTATGATGTTTACTGAAGGGATTGTTTTAGGACATCATATTTCGGGAGATGGGATTAAGGTTGATAGATCAAAAGTTGAAGTCATCTCCAAGTTGCCTATTCCAAATTTTCAAAGAGATGTTAGAAGTTTTCTAGGATTTACTAGATACTATAGAAGATTTATAGAAAACTTCACTAAAATAGCATCTCCACTCTTCAAACTGCTTACAAAAGACTGTGAATTCAAATGGGATCATGATTGTCAATCAGCCTTTGAAACTTTGAAAACAAGAATATCTGAAGCACCTATCTTGAGAGGACCAAATTGGAAACTTCCTTTCCATATTTCTACAGATGCTTCAGATACAGCTCTTGGAGCTGTGTTGGGTCAAAAAGATTTAATTTCTTATGCCATTTATTACACCAGTAAAAATTTGACTCCCACAGAGTTGAACTATACTGTGACTGAAAAAGAGTTCTTAGCTGTTGTTCATGCGATTAATAAGTTTAGACATTACATAACAGGCTATGAAACTTTTATTCATACTGACCATTCTGCAATTAGATATTTAATGAACAAACCTGTTACTAATGGCAGAGTGACAAGATAGCTTTTACTTTTGCAAGAATTCAATATTACTGTGTTGGATAGACCAGGAAAACAGAATACAGTAGCTGATTTCTTGTCTAGAATTCAAAATACTAAAGAAGATTCTCCTGTAGAAGATAAGTTTCCTGATGAATATTTGTTTGCGGTAACTATTAAGACCCCTTGGTATGCAGATATTGCTAACTATTTGGTTACAGGGAAACTACCTTCACATTTATTTCCAAGTGAAAAACGAAAAATTATTCAGGAGAGTTCAAAATATTCATGGATTTCTAACGAATTGTTTAAAACAGGGCCAGATCTTGTGATCAGAAGATGTGTCGGGGAAGATGAAATGCCTGATATTCTTAAGGCATGTCATGATGAACCATGCGGCGGACACTTTGCGGACAAAAGGACGGCCTATAAAATCCTTTCCTTGGGATATTATTGGCCTTCTCTTTTCAAAGATGCAAAACAATATGTCAAAAGGTGTGATAGCTGCCAAAGAGTAGGGAAACCTACCCTTTCAAATGAAATGCCACTGCAAACACAGGTACTCATTGAACCCTTTGAAAAATGGGCTTTAGATTTCATTGGACCTATTAATCCACCATCTAAGCAAAATAAGTATATATTGGTTTGTACTGATTATGTTACTAAATGGGTAGAAGCTAAAGCATTAGTATCTGCTACTGAAAATTCAGTTGTTCATTTTCTTTATGAGGATATTTTTACTCGCTTTGGTGTTCCAAGAGAAATTATGACAGATCAGGGGAGCCAATTCACATCAAATTTGGTGGAAAAGTTGATGGAAGAATACAAAATCAAGCACAGAAGATCTACTCCTTATCATCCACAAGCAAATGGTCAAGTGGAGTCCACAAACAAAGTTCTTGAAAGTATCATCACCAAAACTGTTCATCTACATAGAAGAGATTGGGCAGAAAGGCTTCCAGAAGCCTTGTGGGCCTACAGAACTACATGGAGGAATACAACAGGACATTCTCCCTATGAACTTGTTTATGGGAAAGAAGTCTTGCTCCCCATTGAGTTCAAAGTCAAGACCTTCAAGATAGCAGTTCAGTTGGGGATGGACTTATCAGAAGCCCAAAAGCATAGAATGGAGCAGTTGAATGAGCTAGATGAGATCGGACAAGAAGCAATTCTAAGAACTGATCTAGTTCAATATCAAAGAACTAAATGGCATGACAAATATATCAAAGAGAAGAAGTTTCAAGAAGGAGATTGGGCATTGTTATTTGACTCCAAGTTTAAAGATTTTCAAGGGAAATTTCGGACTCATTGGCTTGGGCCATATGAGATTGACAAGATCTTTAACAATGGAGCTGTAAGAATCAAGACCATTGATGAGTTTCAAACTCCTCTTATAGTGAATGGCCATAGATTGAAAGTTTATCATAAGCCACTCTCTAAAGAGAATTTTGTCAAGTTGTTTCAAGAAATTTCTGCAATCAGGCTGGTACAGAATAATTCTTCTTCTCCACCAGCCTAGCTTTTGTTTTTCAAGTTAAAAAAAAAAAAAAGAAAAAAAAAAGAAAAAAAAGAAGAAAAAAAAATGGTATAAGCCTGAAAACCAATCATTGATTGGCAGTCTTATACAGAAAATATGGGGTGAAAATCAGGGACACCTGACACTCTATATTTTCCAAAAAAATCTGTCTTTCATTTCATTTCATCTCACCACCCACTCCATTTCATTCCACTTCATTTCATTCATTTCATTTCACTTCACTTCATTCCACTTCATTTCATCCATTCCATCAATAAAAATCTTTTTATGACCATTTCCACTTGGTCATTTGTCATTTGTTCATTTCTATTTCAGCCAAGTAATAGCTGTGTCAGTTTCCGCAGCTGACATCTGTTTCCGCAGCTGACTCCAGTTTCCGCAGCCAGAAGCAGATTCCGCAGCTACTACTCTGTTTTCAAAGAGAATGTACAGTTAGTTGTTATTTCCATAATTATGAAATAAAATGTAGGGGGGAGGATCAATGGAACATTCAAGACACCAATGGAGATCAATCAGTTGAAGACCAAGGGCAAAAGCAAGGATTCCAAAGGTATGAATAAAGTTTATTTCAAATAGTATCGAAAAACACATTTTTATATAATTTTAAACTATGAGCTCTACCCATAACGCGCAATGATTATATTTACAGTCCCGTAACCTTCCACGATTTCCATGTTATCCTCTTGCATTTATTCATAAACGGTTTCATCATTGAAATTCCGACTCTCACTCATGTTCAAATATCCCACCGTAGATAATGATACGTATTTGAGTTGACAAAGGACTCTTACAAGCCGCATAACTTCATAATCATTGATTGAAACGTGTTTATATTTATTACACAGCCACCAAAATTCAAAACGCGGCCGAATGCATTATACTTTGTTAACCTCTTTTGTCGTGTCTTTGTCGTGTTTACAAAACCCCACTCTACTCATTCTCACTCCCTGTTTCACTCCATTCCGTTCCTTTTGCTCACTCTTACTCCCGTATATCCACCCACAGTCTTACTCCATTCTGTTTATGGTGCTCATTTCCATTTTATGATAACATCCCCACGGTATTGTGCTCGATTCTGTGTATTCCATCGTTCCATTTCCACTTAAACCCTCACAGAGGCAAGCCTGTGAAGCACAGAGAAGTAAAATGGGAAAATTATTAAGGGCAGAGCCGGAAGGACCGAAGTTTATAGAGGGATTTCCACAAGCAAAAGAGATGTTGAGGAAAGCTAAATGGCTGCGTTTTATTCAGAAATTCAGGGGTTACCACGGAGAAGTTACCAAAGCGTTTGCAAGATCATTTGATGGCTCGGAAGCAGAAGTGGGAGACCTCAAGTTTTTGGTTAATGAAGCATCAATAGCAGCAGCCACAGAGCTTCTTCAGGAAGGAGAACGTTGGTTCAAAAACAAAAGTATCAGTGATGAGGCATGGAGAACAATCCTCCAAAATCAAGGTATGGATATCACTGTTTTCAAAAGAGGAATCCCTGTGCATGCAATAAAAGATGAATGGGCCACTTTACTACTCATTGTTCAGAAATTTATTACATGTGAAGGCCGTTTTGGCTCTATGTACATGTATCATACTAGGGTATTGATGAATTTTCTTGAAAACCAAACTCTCAATCTTCCTTATTTCCTATTCAATAGCTTGAAGAAAATGGCTGTGACTGTGCAAAAACACCTAGGAGATGTAGAGCCTCATCTGTATCACCATGGGCTTATAAAAATTCTGATTGAAAAGGAGCTAAAGGAAAGAAAAGATACATGGGAACAATTCCTAGTTAGAAACTTCTTTGAAGAACCTCAGGAAATTCCTGAAGGTAGTCCAATTAGAAGGAGTAGAAGAAAGAAAATGAATGTTGAAACCCAAGTTGCTCCTACACAGGAAATTCCCGCAGCTAGCACAGCAAAAAGAAGTAGAAGGAAAAGAACAGTAGAAGAAATCCAAAATACTTCTACTACTACTATGAAGAAAACTGATAGGGAAGAGAGATTGGTAAAAAGGAAGAAGAAGGAAATCAAAACTAAGAAGCCAATAATACCAAAAGGGAAAGAAATTATTGAGGTTGTCCATAAAACTCCTTCTTCTGAAGAAGAAGATCACCAAATTCTATCTGAAAGATTAATTTTTCTTCAAAAACAGTCATCTCTATCCAAGAAGGCAAAAACAGGAAAACAAGAACAAAAGGGTAGTGTGCCACAGCATGTGAGGAGAAGCAGCAGGCTTAAGGGAAAACTGAGAAAAACACAAATTAAAGGTCCTCATTTCATTGATTTGGGTGAGGAGACATCTGAACAGTCTCCAACTGACCATAGTCCATTTCAGTCAGTTAGTGAAACTGACTCCTTTCACTCCCAATCAGACAATGAGCATACTCCATCTTATTCTCAGCAAAATATTGATGTAAGTTCTCCTCGGCCAGATTTTGAACATAATTCTCCCTTGCAGCACTTTGGGGACAGCTCAATGAAAAAGACACCGGAAGTAGACCCCAAACAGCAGGAGGTATATGACTATATAGAATCCTTGGAGAAGGCAGCCACAGGCCCAAGTACCTCTTCTATTCAGCCTCATACATTACAGGATGATTTAGTTCAGTCATTAAAACAGGAAATTTTTGATCTTGAGCTTTTAAATCGGCATATCGAAAATGAAAATGAAACACTCAAAGAGCAAGGCAAACTGGACAAGATCATCCATGACAATACTATGTTACATTTGGGTATTTGGCAAAAGAAGAATAAGAAGTTAAAAAGGAAATGCCAAAAATTGAGCAGAGCACTTGTGAATATCAAATTCAGGTGCTTAATGAAGAAACCCAGAATGATGGCAGTACCAAAGAAGAAAAGAAGGGGGTTAGATGTGCTGGCTGAAGTATCAAGGCACATGAATTGAACAAAGAGTATCAAAATTTTGGTTGCATGAGGACATGCAACACCTTCACAGTGGGGGTATGTTGAGTCCCGAATTTGCATCTTTTCCATACACTTTTCCATACCTTTTTCACTCACCTAAACCTCAAAAATTGTCAATATCATGTGCAAAAGGGTATCTAACATGGTTTTTAATTATGTTTTTGTGTTTTCTATTTGATCTAGATTTTGTTCATACAGCTGCGGAAACTTGCCACTTTCCGCAGCTGCTGCAACTTTCCGCAGCTATTTTGTGGAATTATATGCTACAGGTGTCTACAAAGGAAATGAGCCACATGGGCAGGCTAGGACTGACGAGGACATGGTTCGTGTCCTATTGGTTCAAGTAAACTCGTCCAAAGAAGCCGCGGTCAAAGCCATCCACGTGGAAGTCAACTATGGAGTTTCATGTCGGCTGGACTCTATTTCGTGGCAAATAAACATCCATACGGCCGTTTCTAAGCTTGCGGAGGTTAAATCGACATCTGTGCAGAGTTCTGGAGTTGAATTGAAGCATCCACCTTCCGTAGATTCACTTTCCAACACGGCCATACTCCTATATCCGTGGCTGTAGTAGTCTACGTGCTCCCTGTCATCATGAACTTTAGGAAACAGTTACAGTTTGCTGTTATATATAGAGCGTTTGCATACGCACGTAGAGTTAGTTGATCATTGTTAGTTGATAGTTGATGTGCGTACTCTGTTATGTTTGCTTTGTAGTGATTACGCTGCCTTGAGCCGTAATACTACCAGTCTGTAATGAACTGCTTTTTAATGTGAAAAGACTCTGTTTTCAACTTAATTCGTGTTTGAGGATCATTACCAAAGCTGTGTAGAGGGCCCCTGCTCAGCCAAGGTTCTGTGTATTAATGTATATATTTCTCATTTCATTTCTTTAAAAATTCATTGTATCATAATCCATTACATGTTCATATTTTGTAGTTGTTTCATTTCTGTTTATACATTTCCATAATTTCCATTTCATTTCTGTCTTTCATGTTTTTATGATTGTTAATCACTGATCAGTTTTCTTGTGCAGGTTTTAGGTAGACAGCCCGGGCATTTTCATATTATTTTGGCTAATGACATGAAACTAACATTGTTCTGCTGCTAGTTTGCTTTTCATAGCTTTTTTTTAACTTCAGTCTTGCTTTGTACACTTCGGTTTTGCTTATCTGATTCAGTAGTTAAATTTAGCTATATTAAGCTGCTCATAGCGTCTTCAGTTGCCTCCGAAAGCCACAGCTGGACTGATGGTGAGGGACTGCATTATGAAATGTGTAGTTTAGTATTAGTTTCTTTTCTGCAAATTTAGATATATTAAGTTGCTCATAGCGTCTTCAGTTGCCTCCGAAAGCCACAGCTGGACTGATGGTGAGGGACTGCATGATGAAATGTGTAGTTTAGTATTAGTTTCTTTTCTGCAAATTTAGATATATTAAATCATGTATGACATTTTCAGTTGCCTCCGAAAGCCACAGCTGGACTGATGGCGAGGGATTGAATCATGTGTGTATGGTTTAGTATTAGTTTACTTTCTGCGAATTAAATATCAGTTACACAAGTTGTTTATGATTACTTCCGCAAGTCATAGATGGTCTAATGATGAAGGGTCAGAAAATGAATTGATGTAATCTGATTTAGATTTATTTCATTGCAATTTTGAATTTCCATAAGCGTAGTTTCTTTTGTGTTCAGTTGGCAGCAAGAATAGTTTAGTTTTCATGTTCACTAGTTTTCTGTTTTGATTCATTAGATTAGCAGCACCTTTTCATTTCAGCAGTACACTTTTACTTTCTTTCAAGTCTTGTCATTGTAATTTCAATTTGCTTTTAAAGTTTCAAGATTGGTAAATCATTATAGGGGATATCACTTCCTTGAAAAAATATAACCAAACTTGTTTTTCATTTTAGAATTTCCATTTCACCTTAGAAAGACCGAAAACGACAAAAAGTTAAGAAAGAGGTTATCTTGCACATATAGTGCACCGCACTTCATCAGCTTACGATTCCCTGATTGAAAAATTAAATGCAGCAATTTAGGACACACTAAATTGACCAAACAGTTTTTATTTCATCAATTGATCAAATGTCAAAGGGAGTTTTCTTTTCCCAAGGGTGCCCAAATCATCATTTTCCAAAAGCACTAAACCCTAATTTCCTCTCCCACTGAGCTATGGTTTTCTATGGAATCAAAGACATCTGAGTAGAGGAGGCATAATTTAGGTCATATCAGTAAGTATGAGGTCCTTTCAACTCATAAACATCATGTCTCCATCATTTTTCAAGAAGTAATTCCAAGAGTCAAATCATTTTCCACTCATAGGGACATTTTTGCTTCAAAATATGTTTATGACAAACAAAAAAAAGATGCATTTTAAAACAGTATAATAGGTTTTTTTCCATCATAGTCCAAGGAAGAAAAACCTCTTTCATTTTTTACACAGGTATCATGGTTTGGGAGAAATGTCAAAATACAGGTGCTATAAGAGGTTTTCTGCACTTCTGGAGCGACCTTGGGACAATCAATTTTTCTCCTATATGAAGTGTATAAATGACTTTCTTGATGAGTCAAATGATAAATATAAAAAGCGATATTTCCAATGAGCTATCTTGAACTCAATTTGGAGTTGAGGAAGGCCTCCAAAAGTTGTCTGCAAGATCACACTTCAGTTTTGCACCCTCATTCTGCAAGTTTTGACCAGTATTGGGAGAATCAATTTTTAACAGATCAAATCAATTCCATTCTAAAAAATAATGGAATATTTGGAAAGTAGACAAAATAATATTTCCAACAAGCTATCTTGGTCCTAATTTGGACACCGGGAAGGCCTCCAAAAGTGGTCTGCAAAATGACACTACACATATCCTTCTGTGAGGGCGCAAATGCTTGACAGATGTCGCAAATGACCAAGAGATCCCAAAAACGTGTTTAAGTGTGAAATAAATCATCTCAAAATATTCATCAAGCCACTCATTGAACTCCAGAAAATCAGTAAGATCTCATGCCATCAAAAAACATCTTCATCAATTTTATGTGTTGGAGTGTTGTGAAGTTAGGTTAAAATTTGGTGTTTCAATTTGCTTAAAACCCTAGTATCCCCATTGAATTTGTGAGAATTCCAAAAATTTCAGTCTCCTACACCTTTGCATCCTTCCTAAAATTACAAAAACCCTTTCCCAAACCCCTTTTTTTCAAAATCCCATTTTCCTAAACCTTTCTCCCAAAACCCTAAGTCCTAGGTGCTACATTTACCTAGGCTCCCAATCCCCAAATCCCCATCCTAAATATCATTACATTACTACTCCATATCCCCTACCCAATTTCATAAATCCCTAACAACCTATCCTTAATTTTCCCTTTCCCATTCCTCATTCCTAAAAACATATTTCACACCATCCACTTCCCTACGGTTTTGATAAAAACACCATGGCAGAAGAGGAAGAGAACATATCATACAGTGAGAGAGAAGAAACAAAGGCTATAAAGCCACATAGAGGGGATATAATACTTGGACTTGAGCCAACAAGTACTAGAGAACTCTTGGCATCTCCTATGGCAGTGACATGTTTAAAACATGTGGGCTGCTTTGATTTCTGTGAATTGGTCCAGAACTACAAACCCTAAATTCTAATCAAGCAGAAAGAGAAGGGTAAGTTGGATTTTCTCATTGATGCATCCATGATAGCATAGAATACCATATCAGGTCTCCATGAAGTAATTCTGAAGCAATCTTGAGGAAATTTGAAGAAAATTTTGGAAAATTTGAAAAACTCTTCGAAGGCACATTTTCTAGAAATGTCCTGTTTGGCCACCTTTTTGCAGAACATATTGTGGCAAAAAATATATATATTTTGGAAAATGGAGGAGGTTTTTGTTCCTAAGATATAAAAGTACAAGAACCTATCTCACTTTTTACACAGGTATTACAGAATGAGAGATCCATTCTCATCTTCACAGCCTATTTTTCTATCTATGCAAAATCCTTTTTGAGACACCTTTTTGCAGAGAAGATTGTGGCAACAAAACAATAAATTTTAAGAAACAGGAGGAGGTTTTTGTTCAAAACATGAAAAATAAATAAATAAATCTATCAGCTTTGAAAACAAACTCATGTTTAGTGAGATATCTCTCCATCTTGGAGGCCAATTGTTCTAGAAAATTCAAATTTTTTACAGAGTTTGACTGTCATTTGTACAACACCCTAGGCGCTACGCAAATGTTTGGGGCATTTTTGGAGGGAAATAAGACCACCATTGGATTCATAAGGACAAATTGATTCCATTAAAAAAAATTTCCAGCTTTTATTTTCAGATTTGACAGGTGAAAGGTCAAAAAACTACCTAAAAATCACATTTTTGCCCATGTTTTGGCCTAGGCACTGTGAAAATGTTTAGTACTGGGATAATGACATTTTGAGGGGGTAAATGACCTTAATTTTGGAAACTAGAGGCATATTCAGAAAGAGGACTTGAAAGGCTTTCCAACGAGCTATCCCAGGCCCAATTTGGACACCGGGAAGGCACCCAAAATCTGGCTGCAACATGGAGGGCTCAAATGATACCGTGAGGGCGCAAATGACCATTTGCTGATATTTTTCAATTTTCTCAATTGTTTCCAGTTTGACCATGGTCAAAGAAATTTTTACCAATTTAAATCATGAATTTAAAAGTAATTATGATGTGGATAAGTTACCTAGGGGTATATTCATTAGGTAAAAGTTATCATTAAGTCAAATGAATCAGTTTGAATGAATTAGGGAGGAGTCACTTGGACCTCCCTACACTCTAGGTATCAATTCAAATTATTGTGGATCAGATCCTCAACGTATGGATTCGACCCTTGAGGTTTGGAGAGGTTTTTTAAGGCCTATATCATCTAATTTCTGCCATTTCCTCCATTTCCCTTCTTTGACTTATCTTCATCATTGTGACCTCTTGAAGATCCTTGTCCTTCCTTATGAAGTTTGGATCCTTCTCCTTCCAGTCTCTCATTCCTTTCTTGATAAAGGATTCTAACCATCTCATTCATGTCAAGGAAATATTTCCTGAACATTATTTCTTCCTCTTTGGGATCAACTTCTTCATGGTTTTCTCCTTCTCTATGAGACATGCTTAAAGTAGCTTCTGCTTCCTTAGGAGGTGAAATACATGGTGTAGATTGTGGAAATATTGCTCTCCTTTGCTTTGGATCTTCTTGAAACCCTTCTACTCCCACCAATTTTCCTTCTCCTCTTTTGAGCTTGAGCCTTGTAAGCATCTAAAACTTGCAAACAGTTAAACAATCTTTTGCACAAAACAACACCAGAGAAAAAACTCTAGCTCTGATACCAATCTGATCTGAAAGGATTGTATTAGTTTTGTTGTGCTAAGTGTATTTTTAGTTTATAAACATGTGCATACTTGTCTCATTAGTTTGCTTAAGTATTTAGGATTTAAACCATGAATTGTAGATGATTTTAGTGAATTAGAAGCATGAAATAAGCACAAATAACATTGAACAATAGTGTAAAACAGAGAAATAAAACACCACATAAAATTTACAGAATAGGCATGATTAAGCAGTTCACCCCTCCTGGGCTACATCTGTTGGTCCAGCTCCCAATGGCATGTCCATCTTTCATTATGCTCAAAATTTTGCAAATACATGTAGTTACAGGCCTCTAATGGTTGTTTTCTCTGCACCAATAGCTCTAGAATGCTCCAATTAGTCTAGAATGACTCTTCATACTCTGAATGGGAAAAAATTGAGTCTCCTACTCATTTTCCCAGTTACACCTAGAAAAGCTCCACTAATTGTGGAGGACTCCACTTAATTGGAGTAAAAAATGGTGAAATCCGCACAAATTTAGCGCTTGCTAAAAGTCTGCCGAAATAAACCGTTTACATTTAAATGTTAGTGGTTGGGCACATGACCCACACCACATGGTTACATTACCGTTGGCGGAACTATAGCACAAACCACTGGTTATAAAGTTCAGACTCTGGGTTGAACGGGTGGTTAACACAACCGCGGGGAGAAATGTTAACAAATCGTGGCAATGTGACACGTATTGCAGAGTGTTAAATGTTGGGGGTTGAACGTTGTGTTAGTGGAATCATTGGAGTTATGGCACTGACCATTGCCATGTGACAAGGCTTGCGGAGACTTGGCAGTTGCGGTTCGAGTTACTTAAGTTGCGACGGTTATGTTATATCATGTGACTATATCATGGGACCGCTGGCGGGTTGGGACCACCGGCAGTCCCCAACCTCCACTACACTTTGCATTATAATTCAAATAGAACCCATGACATAGTATGGTTAAGTATTACATGTGGCTCGGGCAGTAAGTCGTGGGCATGCTCTACCAGAGGTCACGGGGTCAACACCTGCGGCCTTAACAAAATTTTAATACACCACTAAGGGGAAACGTGGCGATCTCAGGGCTAGCCACGTGTCACCCTCTGATTGGCTCATAAAAAAACACGTACAACCATTAAACAAATGAAATCGTGCCACATGTCAACCTAGGATTGGTTCTGAGGAAAGGAATATTCCTATAAATATTCATTTTTCTAGCTATGCACCCTCCATGCTGACTGGGCATCCCAGTCAACCCTGTTGCAAAATTTAGTTGTTTGGGAATCCGATCAGAACACGATATCTCCCTCATACGACATCGGTTTTTTGAACCATTTGCGGCACCGGAATCAAGAAGATGAGATCTACGCAATCATCCTGGTTTCAACCCAATCCAGTAGCTTTCAATCTTGAGAAAAATTTATGAACTCCTAATAATGGAAGCAGAGACAAGGGAGCGGCCAGACGGAACTAGTCAGCGGGTCGAGATGGAGTTGGCAGTTGTGCGAGGGTGAATCGAGATATAGGTGACAAGTTTACAGAAACGAGCGGATAGGTTGGTTAATGTTGATTGGACATGGCTCGAATGGGGAGCGGGAGACCATTGACGACAGGCAGAGGTTCCAACGGTTATGGTCACGGTGAAATCGAGCAACAACGACGGTTGAGAAACAGGGGGATAGGAAATAATATGCACGAAGAAAATTTGGATGAGAGATGGAACTCAGAAGCAAGAGAGGTGGAGAATGATGATTGTGCAACATCGACAATGAAAGTTGATGCGTCTCTGATAGCACTGGTACAAGAAAACCAATCATGAGATCTTGTACTTTCTTCATATTTACATTTGTAAATTTATACTATTTTTTCATTAAACTTGAATAATGAATGATGATTACAATTCCTTGGGCGGTTCACCTTAATAGGAGTTGACATGCCACAAGTTTCCTTTTAAAAGTCATGTCTTTTGAATAATAATTTCCATTCATAATTAATGGACATTTAATTAATTAAATTATTAATTATTGACATTTAATGATTTAACATTTAATTACTATTTAATTTGTGAATATTTATATACGTAGTGTTATGAATATTTATTCATAAAAAAGTTGCATAGAATAATATCAAATTTGAATACATTGGGACCAAAGAACAAATCATTGACTTCTTTACCAAATCATTACCCCGTGAAACATTTGAGTATCTTTGCCAAAAACTTGGGGTTATCCCAACTCCTCATTAGACTATTCCTTTATCTCGTCAAGTAGATAGAGGGAGTTGTGGAAAGTTACAGGTCTGCATGATAGGAAGGTTGTAAGGGTGAGTTACCCTTTTCCATTAATGTCAAAGGGGGAGAGGAATTTTTAGGAAAGTTAGTAGCATGATGTGAGGGGGAGTTACGATCGTAGGGGGAGTATTTGTGTTTTCATAAATTCCGAAGGGGGATATTTTTGATAGGTGGTTTTCATTGATGTCAACTCAAGCAACACCAGGATCTATCCTAATCAATATAGTTAGATTCTCCTCGAAAATATATTTCCGATGATATGTAGTACCCCACACAGTTCTTTACGGTTTGAGAGTTATTTTTATTTTAAGTTGAAGACCCAGTTTTGGGGGCTAAAACCCCAAAGGGACAGTGACATGAAACCTTATCATGTATTCACCTATGGTTTTCAATATATAACAGGAATTCTCACTGCAATCTCATTATGTATAAGTTGAATAACTTCAAGAAACTAATACAATAAACCAATCACTAACTTCACATCCTAGGTAGGACCATATGCACTAAGTCAATCATTGATTTCAAATTTCTAGTGGAATTGGAAATATTTTTAGGCAACCAATACTGAATAAGGTTCTTCAAGGTTATTTATTATTATCTATTAATATTAATGAAACTAGATTATTTTGGTGGTGCATTAAAATGATCATTCACCCTATTAGTGTCAAAATTTGCATTCTGCCATCAGCGATCAAAATATACTCTTTTCATATTCATATTAGGGGTCCCACTTAGAATTTTGTTTATCATTCCACTAGGTCATGCAAAAAATTAGCCACTAATGGTAGCCCTAGTCCTAAAACATCACTCATCCTTAAAATTAATTTTCTTGCTGACACACTTCCATACCTTGTTGATTGTACATCATCCATAAAGTCAATTCATCATATCATGTCACCATGGAGTCTAGTCTTGGCAAGGTCATCATTAGGTTTTATAGGGTTTTCATGGTCCAATAAAACTCCATTCCATTGCATAAGGTCAGAAAAAGTGTGAGAGTGATTGAATAATACTTCTTTATCATTTGAAGAAGATTTGTCAGCATGTAAATATGATTTTTAAAGGTTGTAATTATGGTTTCAAAGTATGATTTTCATACTGTAGTGTAATTTTATTTTTATTCATGTAATTTTATGTCAATTAAAATGTAATAAGTACTCATTCTCCCAAAAGTTGCCAACTCAGTTCCACATGCCAAACAAGCACATGTCAAAGTGCAATAGTTTTTAGTTCATCAATTGATCAAATGTCAAAGGGAGTTTTCTTTTCCCAAGGGTGCCCAAATCATCATTTTCCAAAAGCACTAAACCATAATTTCCTCTCCCACTGAGCTATGGTTTTCTATGGAATCAGAGACATCTGAGTAGAAGAGGCATAAGTTAGGTCATATCAGTAAGTATGAGGTCATTTCAACTCATAAACATCATGTCTCCATCATTTTTCAAGAAGTAATTCCAAGAGTCAAATCATTTGCCACTCATAGGGAAAGTTTTGATTCAAAATATGTTTCTGACCAAAAAGAGATGAATTTTAAAACAATACAAGATTTTTTTGTCCATCATAGTCCAAGGAAGAAAAACCTCCTTCGGGTTTTACACATGTATCATGGTTTGGGAGAAATGTCAAAATACAAGTGCTACAAGAGGTTTTCTGCACTTCTGGAGCGACCTTGGGACAATCAATTTTTCTCCTAGATGAAGTATATAAATGACTTGCTTGATGATTCAACTGATAAATATACAGAGAGATATTTCTAATGAGCTATCTTGAACTCAATTTTGAGTTGAGGAAGGCCTCCAAAAGTTGTCTGTAATATCACACTTCAGTTTTGCACCCTCATTCTGCACGTTTTGACCAGTATTGGGAGAATAAATTTTTGACAGGTCAAATCAATTCCATTTTGAAAAATAAAGGAATATTTGGAAATTATACAAAATAATATTTCCAACAAGCTATCCTCGGCCCAATTTGGACACCGGGAAGGCCTCCAAAAGTGGTCTGCAAAACGGCATTGCACAAATCCTTCTGTGAGGGCGCAAATGCTTGACAGATGTCGCAAATGACCAAGACATCCCAAAAACGTGTTTAAGTGTCAATGAAATCATCCCAAAAGCTTCATCAAACCACTCATTGACCTCCATAAAATCAGTAAGATCTCATGCCATTAAAAAACATCTTCATCAATTTTATGTGTTGGAGTGTTGTGAAGTTAGGTTAAAATTTGGTGTTTCAGTTTTCTTAAAACCGTAGTATCCCCATTGCATTTGTGAGAATTCAAAAAATTTCAGTCTCCTGCACCTTTACATCCTTCCTACAATTACAAAAACCCATTCCCAAACCCCTATTTTTCAAAATCCCATTTTTCTAAACCTTTCTCCCAAAACCCTAAGTCCTAGGTTTTACATTTACCTAGGCTCCCAATCCCCAAATCCCCATCCTAAATCTCATTACATTACTACTCCCTATCCCTTCCCCCATTTCATAAATCCCTAGCACCCTATCTTTAATTTTCCCTTTCCCATTCCTCATTCCTAAAAACATATTTCACACCATCCACTTCCCTAGGGTTTTGATAAAAACACCATGGTAGAAGAGGAAGAGAACAGATCATATAGTGAGAGAGAAGAAACATAGGCTAGAAAGCCACATAGAGGGGATATAATAATTGGACTTGAGCCAACAAGTACTAGAGAACTCTTGGCATCTCCTATGGCAGTGACATGTTTAAAACATGTGGGTTGCTTTGATTTCTGTGAATTGGTCAAGAACTACAAACCATAATCAAGAAAAAAGAGAAGAGTAAGTTGGATTTTCTCATTGATGCATCCATGATAGCATAGAATACCATATCAGGTCTCCATGAAGTAAGTCTGAAGCAATTTTGAGGAAATTTGAAGAAAATTTGGGAAAATTTGAAAAACTCTTCAAAGGCATATTTTCTAGAAATGTCCTGTTTGGTCACATTTTTGTAGAACATATTGTGGAAAAAAAAATAATAATTGTTTTTAAATGGAGGAGGTTTTTGTTCCTAAGATATCAAAGTAAAAAAACCTTTCTCACTTTTTACACAGGTATTACAGAATGAGAGATCCATTCTCATCTTCACATCGTATTTTTCTACCTGTGCAAAATCCTTTTTGAGACACCTTTTTGCAGAGAAGATTGTGGCAACAAAACAATGAATTTTAAGAAACGGGAGGAGGTTGTTATTCAAAACATGAAAAATAACAAAAATATATATCATTTTTTAAAACAAACTCATGTTTATTGAGATATCTCTCCATGTTGGAGGCTAATTGTTCCAAAAAATTTAGACTTTTTACAGAGTTTGATTGTCATTTGCGTAGCGCCCTAGGCGCTATGCAAATGTTTGGGGAACTTTTTGAGGGAAAGAAAACCACCATTGGATTCCTAAGGACAAATTAATTCTAGAAAACAATTTTTACAGCTTTGATTTGCAGATTTGATAGGTGAAAGTTCAAAAAACTACCTAAAAAACACATTTTTGCCCCTGTTTTGGCCTAGGCGCTACGCAAATGTGCAGCATTGGGATAAGGAAATTTTGAGGGGGAAAACGACCTTAATTTTGGAAAATGGAGGCATATTCAAAAATAGGACTTGAAATTCTTTCCAACGAGCTATCCCGAGCCCAATTTGGACACCGGGAAGGCACCCAAAATCTGGCTGCAACATGGAGGTCTCAAATGATACCATGAGGGCGCAAATGACCATTTGCTAATATTTTCCAATTTTCTCAATTTTTTCCAGTTTTACCATGTTCAATGAGATTTTACCAATGTAAATCATGAATTTAAAATTAATTATGATGTGGATAAGTTACCTAGGGGTAGATTCATTAAGTAAAAGTTATCATTAAGTCAAATGAATCAGTTTGAATGAATTTAGGGAGGAGTCACTTGGACCTCCCTACACTCTAGGTATCAGTTCAGATTATTGTGGATCATCTCCTCAACGTAGGATTTGACCCTTGAGGTTGGAAGAGGTTGTTTAAGGCCTATATCATCTAATTTTTTACTCATTTTCAAAGGTTGGAATCAGTTTGGATGTTAGTTTATTAATCAAGGAACTATTGTACTCAGTTTTTGCCAGTTAATAAAGAAGAGTTGCAGCTGTTTTTTTGGGATACATGTGGTATGATGTTTATCATTGTTTTTACTTCAGTTTCATATGTTATAATTTGTTGTATTCATTTTCATTACATCTCTATTGTGTGATTTTTTTCAAGTTGATAGGTAGAACACATGCTTGCTCATGCTTTGTTTAGGGAAAGTGATCATAATTTGTCCAATTTCCTCTGTTTAGGAAGAATACATCTCTCGTGCTCTTCCTAGCTTCTCATCAGTCTCAAAACCATATCATCAGAATCATCTTTAAAGTGGTAAGCCTTATGCCTACCTTGCCCCATTGAATCCTTGCAACCCTATCTTATTTTCCCTGACCTAGATCCCTTGACCTAATTTCTTCATCCAGTGAAACCCAACCCAATCAAATCAAAACAACCCCTACACTCATATCTAGCCTAAAAAACATAATTCCTCCAACCCTCTTGAATGTGACTTTGTGGAGAGAGCCCTCTCTAACTTGGTAAGGCTAGCTACCAAGTTAAAAGTTTGATCTGTGGTTACCTCTGTTGGGATTCCTTCTTTAGCCTTGGGAATCTAGCGGAGTGATAACACACCCATAGGATGTGTTCTTAATCCATTAAGGGTCTACCGCATCCACCATAAAGGTATTGGTCTCTTTACTTAGGTTGCAAGGCTTAAAACATAATTAATTGTGTCTCCTCCATCGTCAATTAAGAAATCCTCACAATGATTAAATGTTCTAAACATTGTTGAGAATGAATGTACATCAAATCAATTCAAAAAGGGTAGTGGCTCTTCCTTAATTCACAGGGAAATTAATGTTGAAGTTTAAGGCCTCTTAACATTCATGAATTCCTCCTTACGATCAATATTGAAACCTCCTAATCTATAAATAAATGACCCATTCTCTCTCATAATGTATGGAGAAAAATAATATTTGACAAGGAATTTTTGGCCACCCTAACTTTTTCAACAAATACATCAAATGATCAAGGGTTCGGCTAGATTAATGCACAAGACTTCGACGTGAATATCAGTTTCTTTTTGGTATCCTATTATTTTCTCAAGAGTAATTTAAATACCTTGAACATGTATCCACTATCCATGATAAGTAGCAAAGTGAAGCCCGAAAGTAGTAGATATAGTCATGAATAGGAGTGAAGCTTTGCATTAGTAGATACGTCTCAATCACAGTGAAAAACTTGGCATTATCGCAATGGGAAATTGGCAATGGGCATGTCCCAATCACAGTGAGAAACTCGACATTATCACAGTGGGGAAATTGGCATATTCAGAAATAGGACTTGAAAGGCTTTCCAACGAGCTATTCCGAGCCCAATTTGGACATTGAGAAGGCACCCAAAATCTGGCTGCAACATGGAGGGCTCAAATGATACCGTGAGGGAGCAAATGACCATTTGCTGATATTTTCCAATTTTCTCAATTTTTCCAGTTTAACCATGTTCATTGAGATTTTTACCAATGTAAATCATGAATTTAAAATTAATTATGATGTGGATAAGTTACCTAGGGGTAGATTCATTAAGTAAAAGTTATCATTAAGTCAAATGAATCGATTTGAATGAATTTAGGGAGGATTCACTTGGACCTCACTACACTCTAGGTATCAATTCAAATTATTGTGGATCATCTCCTCAACGTATGGATTCGACCCTTGAGGTTGGGAGAGGTTGTTTAAGGCTTATATCATCTAATTTTTTACTCATTTTCAAAGGTCGGAATCAGTTTGGATGTTAGTTTATTAATCAAGGAACTATTGTACTCAGTTTTTGCTAGTTAATAAAGAAGAGTTGCAGCTGTTTTTTTGGGATACATGTGGTATGATGTTTATCATTGTTTTTACTTCAGTTTCATATGTTATAATTTGTTGTATTCATGTTCATTACATCTCTATTGTGTGATTTTTTTCAAGTTGATAGGCATAACACATGCTTGCTCATGCTTTATTTAGGGAAAGTGATCATAATTTGTCCAATTTCCTCTGTTTAGGAAGAATACATCTCCTGTGCTCTTCTTAGCTTCTCATCAGTCTCAAAACCATATCATCAGAATCATATTTAAAGTGGTAAGCCTTATGCCTACCTTTCCCCATTGAATCCTGGCAACCTTATCTTATTTTCCCTGACCTAGATCCCTTGACCTAATTTCTTCATCCAGTGAAACCCAACCCAATCAATCAAAACAACCCCTACACTCATATCTAGCCTAAAAAACATAATTCCTCCAACCCTCTTGAATGTGACTTTGTGGAGAGAGCCCTCTCTGACTCGGTAAGGCTAGCTACCAAGTTAAAAGCTTGGTTTGTGGTTACCTCTGTTGGGATTCCTTCTTCAGCCTTGAGAATCTGGCGGAGTGATAACACACCCATAGGATGTGTTCTTAATCCATTAAAGGTCTACCGCATCCACCATAAAGGTAGTGGTCTCTTTACTTAGGTTGCAAGGCTTAAAACATAATTAATTGTGTCTCCTCCATCGTCAATTAAGAAATCCTCACAATGATTAAATGTTCTAAACATTATTGAGAATGAATGTACATCAAATCAATTCAAAAAGGGCAATGGCTCTTCCTTAATTCACAGGGAAATTAATGTTGAAGTTTAAGGCCTCTAACATTCATGAATTCCTCCTTACGGTCAATATTGAAACCTCCTAATCTATAAATAAATGACCCATTCTCTCTCATAATGTATGGAGAAAAATAATATTTGACAAGGAATTTTCGGCCACCCTAACTTTTTCAACAAATACAACAAATGATCAAGGGTTCGGCTCAATTAATGCACAAGACTTTGACGTTTATATCAATTTCTTTTTGGTATCCTATTATTTTAGCAAGAGTAATTTAAATACCTCGAACATGTATCCACTATCAGTGAAGCCCGAAAGTAGTAGATATAGTCACGAATAGGAGTGAAGCTTTGCATTAGTAGATACGTCTCAATCACAGTGAAAAACTTGCCATTATCGCAATGGGAAATTGGCAATGGGCATGTCCCAATCACAGTGAGAAACTCGAAATTATCACAGTGGGGAAATTGGTATTGGGTACGTCCCAATCACAGTGAGAAACTAGGAATTATCGCAATAAGGAAATTGGCATTAGATATGTCCTGATCACAGTGAGAAACTTGACATTATCACATAAAAAACTCGACAGCTATCAAAGTTAAAAACAAAAAATAAAAACTTGGCATTAATTACAGTCCCTCACAGTGAGCAACTCAACATTCTCACAGTCTCGCATAAGAGAAAAACTTATAGTCCCACACGGTGAGAAACTCGACATCAATTATAGTCTCTTTAGTAGTGACTGTAAGAAATTGCAAAAGGATCCGGGTAAGTCGAAGTGGAAAAGCACACACATTATTTTGGTGTTTAGTTGTTTGAGGTAGCATTTGGACTCTTTGCATGTTTATTTTAGGACTGTGTCTATTGCTAGCTAGGGTTTGTTAAAATTGTATTTACATTAAGCCTAGGTCTCTAAGTGCATATTTGTTGACCCTGGAATTAGCTTTGATTGTTAGGTCTAGTCCGGTTAGGGTTATAGCTCTTGGTAGGTCTATTATATATATATATATATATTGTGTGTGTGCCATTAATATCAAGCAATATTGTACAACAAGTATTAAAAGTGATAACAAGGTGACACTCCACAGTTTAATTTTTTTTTTGGTGTCTTTATAGGGTGGTAGGTTGGTGCTAGGGAGGTGGATGAAGTCACCTACAGGTAGGGGCATGTAAATACTTCAGGGTGGTAGGGTGGTGCTAGGGCGAGTTGTGTTTCGCTAGGGTGTTGGGGCATCCTTTCAGTTAACTATTGATAAAACCAAGGCGTTGGGGCATCCTTCCAATGGGAGTTGGAGAAGAATGGTTTTTGACCCGGAGGGGGTTTTCCACCTAAAACTCTTATGCCTAATCTCTCTATATTTTGTATCATTGTTTAATGATTTTACTGAATAATTATAATAATTGAATATTAACTAATGCTCTGAAAAAAAATGATAAAGTTATAATTGCAAAGAAATACTTATTCACCGCCCCCCCTCCCCCCCCCGCCTCTCAATATTTCCAACAATTGGTACAAGATCTTGGTTCCTTAAGTAGCAATTTAACAACTAGAGGGATATCATGGAGTACACCAAGAATAGAGTTCATATGTTTAATGGATATAACTATTCACTATGGAGCGTAAGGATGCAAGTTCATTTACTTGCACAAGAATATGAAGTTTGGGAAATAGTTGAAACATGGATATACAGCAAAAAAAAATGAACAAGGTAAGAAAAATGTTGTAAATGATGCCAAAGCAAAGGATATTATTATAAGTGGACTCACTCAAAATTTCTATGTTAAAGTATTGGGTTGTAAAACATCTAAGGAATTATCGTACAATATTCAAAATATATATGCAGGAGACTCAAAGGTCAAGGAAGCAAAACTTCAAATTTACAGAGCTCAATTTGAACAACTAAGGATGAAAGAAGAAGAGAACATTGCATCTTAATTTCAACATGTAGATGAAATAAAAAAATGCCTTGGAAGGATTAGGAGAACTAGTTGACAAAAAGGTCATTGTTTAGAAAGTCCTCAAAACTCTTCCAGTAAGATTTAATCCTAAGGTTTTTGTCTTTGAAGATAGATCAGATTTAAGAAACTTGAGTGTGGACAAACTACATGGGATACTTATAGCTTATGAAATTAGGATTGAAGAATAATATGGTTCATATAATATAGTAACAACATTCACAACATCCAATAAGACTGAGAAGGGAAAACAAATATCTAAACCAAGATCTAGTAATTCCAAAGAAGAGGAATGTTCAGATGAAGAATTTTCCTACCTTACAAGGAATATGAAAAGAGGAACAGGTAAGTACAAGGGAAAAATTACATAATCATGTTTTTATTGTGGTGATATTGGTCATTTTTCAACTAAGTTTCCTCATAAGAATGAAACATATACAAAACAAAAGAAGGGTCAATGGAATTTAAACAAGAAGAAAGGATTTAAGAAAATCTTCTACTCCAAGGAAGATAGCTCCTCATCTGAAGAAGAGAGTGACAGTGATGAAGAAAACAAAGAAAGATTATTATTTATGGTTAAGCGCAAAAAGAAGGAAGAACCTGACGAAGAAGAAGAAATCACTGAAATCAAATTTGAAAAACGAAGTTGTGAGAGTTGTAAAAGAACTCAATATAGAAAGGAAAAATGTCAATTCTCTGCAAGCGAAATTAAAGGAAGTAAAAGAACACGCGAAGAACCAAAATAAAGAAATGAAGAAGAATTCATCTATCTCAAAATACAATTAAAAGAATCCAAAAAAATTAAGAATCACTCAAGAATGAGCTAAAAGAAAGCAAAGAGGCAAGGGAAGAACTAGAAGCCGAAATAGTCTCTCCATGAAAGGAAGAAAAAAAGGGAAATGTCCAAAAAAAAATTGCAAATAGCTGTAGATCATTGGATGAGTTCATGATTATTCAGAGGCCAAATCAAAGTGAGGGACAAAAAAAAATTAAAAATGATGCAACTCTAAGAGGTAATCAAGAGACAGTTCCTACTCCAAGAAGGAATGAATAAAAAACACCATTTAGACAAGATAACTCTTTCAGTTACACAAATTCATTTAATTGTTATTGTTTTTCATGTTTTAACTTTGGACATATGGCTAGGGATTGTTAAACTTATAACAGATACAATTATCAATGGAATCAAAATCCTAGAAGCGGGTTTGCAGGATCACAAGACATTGTTGGACATTGGATTCAACGCTCCCCGTATGTTTCACGACATGGACTAACTGCCTCTCATGGATCCTAACTCTGAAGATTGTAGAGGAGAACAACACCTACCTATTTTGGTCTAATGACAATCGTGATTCCCAACAAGTGCTATCAGAGTGACAAGTCTCGAGTTCGAAACTCACTTGACTCGCACGTTGCTAGAAATTGGGTTTAGCGCTCCCTGTGTGTTTCGTGACATGGACTAACCACCTCTCGTGGATCCTAACTCTGGAGATTGTAGCAGAGACTAACACATGTAGGTTTTAGTCTAACGACAATTGTGATTCCCAACATACATGTTTCACCACAACTTTGACAGTAGGAAGTTTACCTCGTATAAATGTTATAAATGACATAACTATTGGAACATAGTTTGAGATTACAAATACAGGATGCAATAATCCATGCATGACAACCCTAACATCAGGTACATGAAAGGACAAAAAATGAAAGAAGATCAAGAAAATAAGAAAGTTTCAACAGTAACGATTTCAAGCTTTGTAAATGCAAAATATCTTGAGGTAGCAACAAGTACATTAGGAAATTACAAGGTTCGGGATGATCCATCCAAAGAAATGGGTGGTACATTATTTTGAAGTATCTAGCATGATGACTCCTTGAATATTGAAGAGGGGGATTCTAAGCAGCGACAATGGCACATTTAAAGATCAGCCATTGAGAGGTTGACATAAAGGAATATTATGGACAGTTTTAGTGACAGGAAAATTTAATCCATACTGAAAGATAGTATCAAAAATTACAACTCATATGAAGTAGATTATGTCAATAAAGAATTAAGGAAAAGCATTTCGAAGCTAGCTGACAAGTTGCAAGAAAAGTATGGACGATTTATTTATGGATATAATCCAGATGTGATGCAGGGAATTGGACAAGTAGCAAGATTCCAAGCAGCACCAAAGGAATCCCATGTCATTGCAGTAAAAAAAACATTTCGATATCATAACGGAACAAAAAAATATGGACTATGTTATCCTAAAGGAAATGAGCTAACCATTGAAGCCTATACTGATGCAAATTGGGCATGAAGTGTTGATTATCGTAAGAGTACCAGTGGATCAACCTTCTATCTAGGTGGTTTTCTTATTTCATGGTTTATCAAGAAGCAATCTTCAATCTCCTTATCCAGAAGCAAAATACATAGGCATAGCATATTTTTATACGCAGGTTCTCTAGATGAAACAAATCTTTCAAGATATTCAAGTAAAGTTTGATGGGCCCATTCCAATCTTCTATGATAACACCAATGCCATTAGTATCTCCAAGAATCATGTGATGCATTAAAAAATGAAACACACTATTATCAAGTACCATTTTATTAGAGAACAAGTCGCAAAGAAGAATATCAAAGTTGAATACATTGGGACCAAAGCACAAATCACTGACATATTTACCAAACCATTACCCCGTGAAAATTTTGAGTATCTTCACCAAAAACTTTGGATTCTCCCAATTCCTCTTTAGACTATTCATTTATCTCTTCAAGTAGATAGGGGGAGTTGTGGCAAGTTACAGGTCTGCAGTATAGCAGGTTGTCAAGGGGAGTTACCCTTTGCCATTAATTTCAAAGGGGGAGAGAAAGCGTTAGGAAAGTTATAAACATGATGTCAATGGCATTTATGATCATAGGGGGAGTACTTATGTTACCATGAATGCCAAAGGGGGAGATTTTTGATAGGTGGTTGTAATTTATTTCAACCCATGCAACATGGAAATTCATGGTTTCTTGTCTCGTAATCACTATAGTCAGATTCTCGTCAAAATTATATTTTTGATGATATGTGGTACCCCACACAGTTCTTTACGGTTTGAAAGTTATTTTCATTTTAAGTTGAAGACCATTTGTGGGCTAAAAACCCAAAGGGGAAGTGACATGACATCTTATCATTCATTCACCTACATTTGTCAATATATGACAGTAATTATCGATGTTATCACTCCGTAATTTCGAGGCTAAAAACAAAACTACAGAGGTAACATCAAAACCGCTTCAGGCCTAGGATCTATCCATCCTAGACCCAGAGTAGTTTTGTTGATTGTGAATTTTAGGCTAGTTAATGGGTTCAGAGTTTGGATTTTGAATTTTTATTGGTGGGAAAAGAAAGGGAAATCCATTGGCCAATGGAGTCAAAGAGGCTCGGATGTTTAAATTGCAGAAATATCAAGCATGAGTGAAACAGGGCAAGATAGGTACACTACCATGGATCTTTCAGAATTTTAAATGGATTATGAAAAGAAGAAATGTAAGGCTAGGTAGAGACTGAGGAGCAGTTAATAATTCCTCAATCGGACTAGAATGTAAAGTTCAGCAGAAACTGAGGAGAAATTAAGAATTCCTCGATTTGGCATCAGTAGAAAACATAGACTATTGTAAACACAACCAGAATAGGGTGCTCTAATCAACAAATCCTATTCATCACACTTTTTTTTTACAATTAGGTTTACATAAATACAGAGAAAGAGGAACATAATGGAAAAACACATAAAAACAGAAGAAAACATCACCATTTTAGACACCACATGAATCCTGAACAATTGGTCTTGTATTACTCTTCAAACGGTCACTTGAAATTCAGTGAACAACATTACAGAATGGGATTGTTCCTCATTGTAGACTCCCCCCCTAATACTTCGAACAGTGAAGTATTTATGCTAATCCTACAAACTGATTACAATCAATGTAGTAACTAACAGTTACTTTCTTGTTAACTACATAACAGAGAAGGACTAACATTATTTGACATGTGCAAATAAAGAAGTAGGATTTATTAAGGGCATCTAGACATCTAGCACTGTTTTGATTCCTTTTAAATGCTCAATTCAATCGAAGCTCCCATCTTCTTTAAAAATAGAGAAACCGCTACATAGTTGATGACACATGTATAATATCAGTTACCCAAAGCTAAATCTAGGAAATGATATCATGTGCCTAAACATGTACATTAAACTGCAACATGTTCAACGATGGCTTCATGCTTGGAAGAAGATGTTGTGCAGCATTCTAATGGAGAAATAAGCCCCTGAAGCAGCTCGTTGGAGAATAGAGCCAAGAATGATCATAGGAAGCTTCAAGCTGAATGGATAACTTTTATGCATTCAGTATCAAACAAATACCATCCTAGTGTCTACAACGTTAAATCACCTGGGCGCAAACTATTGAAAATCCTGGCATGTTGTGTCTCGCACTTGGACCCGCAACAGAGCGGTGCAATACAAATATGGAACAGAAAGAAACTCACCAGCTCGATGGACACTTGGAGGGATTGCTTAGGTGCCCGCGATGAGGTGTTGCACTCATCCAGCAAAACTTGAAACCAGATTTCGAGGGGGTCCTGCAGATGGTAAGCTGTTTCGGACCAGGGGGGTGCGAAGTGGTATGGGCACGCCACATAGTAGGAATGACGATATGCGATACTGCCCATTTTGGACACTCCCCCCCCCCCCCCTTATGCGGTTAAAGCTCGAAGACTGAAGGGGGCTCCAAATGCGTTGGAGACTGTTGGATGCAGAGATAGCGGGAAGGTGCGGGGAATTTGAAGGCAGATGACGTGGCAAGGAAGCGAGCCCTCCCATAGGTCGCAAATCAACGCTTTTAGCATATTCCTTGGTGTTAACCTTTTTGAACTCGCGAAGTGCGACATGCGATTAGGTCCCACCCATATCACAACTCGCAGGAGTTAAGTTTACCGCGCATCACAAATTTTAAGGTTTATCGCACATCACATAGTTTTGGGTTTGTCGCACATCGCAAGGTTTGGGGTCGGGGAAATGAGGTAAGTGCTAAAACCTGCAAAGTGAGATGTGCGCTGACGGACGGTGATGTGATAAAGGTTTTCGGTGGTAAGGTGTGGTTTATAACATATATATATATATATATATATGGCCTAAGGTGGGGGCGGAGCTGAAATGGAAGTGTCGGGGCTTAATATAAAGTCCTAAAACTTTATGTATGTGGGTTTTGGCAGGTTTGATGAGATGGGTAGTGCTAGCCAATGCATTTAGGCTTAGTTGGACTATATTGGAAATGAGGTGAATATAGCCATCCCTTGCCATCTTTTGTGCCAGAAGTACCTTCTTGGAAATAAATGATAGTCATGGAATATTATTTCCAATGTACAAGTCCTGAAAAGAATAATCAGCCAGATGTGATACTATAGATTATAGGATACTAATAGAGGCTCCAGTTAGGGATGGAAGCTCTTGAGGAGGTGTCAAGAACACCGAAGATCAGTAGCCTGACCCATTGGGTTGATCTCGAATTTGCAACTTATTATGCCACAAAACCTCTGCGGCTGAAAATATTTAATTATTCGTTCTAAACCTCCGACGAGAATCTGATCTATGTACTGCAATCTGAATTGAAACTACCACTGAACTTATGCACTGCAAACCATCAAACTGAAATCACTGCTGCACCTAGAAAATTTGAATGTTGAAATATGAATTGTGCTGAAATTGAAAACTGAAAGCAATCTTAAACTAAAACCGAAAATATGCTCAAAGTGTTGAGCTTATTGGCACTCCTACCTACATCTAGTCTAATCGGAAATTTTCCCATCAAATACTAATCAAACTTCCAATGTAACTAGTCAATTAAATGAGTGCTTAACTGAAACTGGCCTTCCATTTCCTTAGGTAAGAAAATGGGCTCAAAACATGGCAACTTAACTCTCCGACTGAATTCAATAGCTTTTTCAATCAACCTGGTGGAATCTTCCTTCACTGATGATTGTAATAAATTGCTTCAAGGATCTAGGTAAACATGCAACATGAGATCCCTCAAATGATTGGTGATAGTAAAACATAGCTCCTTCTAGAATGCTCCTTTTCTTCTGTGATGGCCCTGACTTTCTTCGCATGGCAAAGAGGACACTTGTTTTTCTTCTATGTCCATGATAATCAGCTATTTTGTGTGCTCTTCCTCATTCCCTTTATCATTCAGAAACTTGCAGGGAAGCTGTGAATTCTCAATAATCTCAGGCCAAAGGTCATTAGCTGATGGGTCTTCTTTTGGTAAGCATTCTTGGATTTCATCAGGCAAACTTGACTGGTGTTAAATCTCAGAATAAAACACTGCTAGACGGAGGTGCTCTTTTGAATATAGGCCATCGAGCTCTGCTACTTTTTCTCCTCCATTACTAGACTACTGTATGTTTTCATTGTTGTCCTCTGCTTGAACAGGTTCAGGAATCTGAGTTACTTCCTGTTGAGCCGCACTTTTGCCCAAATTTTTACGATTTTTATCAATGAAATACATACTTGTACCTGGTGTTTTAATCGTTATTAATCCAATATGTTGTTATTTAAAGGAATTTAGAAATAATAGCTATCATTCTTATTTTTGGTTAATTCTATGAGTGTTTTTAATAAATTGCTTATGGCTAGGTGCAGGAATGCAGTTGAGTACAAATGCACCGAATGCATAAAAGCAGCAGTTGGGCAGTTGAATTGCAGTAGGTGAAAATATCAAATTTGCGACCAAATGGAGCAGAATCTCTAAATTCTGATACGTGGGTTGTGTTCAGAGCACCATGTTTCCTATAACCCAAAAACCGTTTGGCGACATTCAGCTTCGTGGAAGAGTTATTGTCAGGGGAGCATTCCACTCAAAACCACTCCTGAACGTGAAAGTATTGGGTCTCTTTGAAAAGTGAATGGACAATTTTCACAATTATACAGCGCATACATTCTCTTTCATTGCATATTGGTGGGGTTTAGTTAAATTCGAAAAAAGGACATCACTTATGTGTCTCATGAAGAAAAAAAGTTATTTCTTCCGCATAGACTTCATTTTCTTTGAAGCTTGGTATCCTATATTGAAGACATGATTTCAATGGATAAACTAATGCTTTAAAGAAACACAATATATCATATAAATTTTATGATGGTGACTAGAATCAAAGAGATAGTTGTGCATTTGACACACCACTAGACGAAATGAGAGATATGTAGTAGTTGTGTGCAGGTAAGGAGAGTTGTAGGAGAAAAAGTCGACAGATAGAATAGATGGAGTAGTTGTAGAATTTGGTAGCTGCACAGATTGAGGAGTCAGCTCATGAGAGCAGAGAAGTAGTTGCGCACCAAATGAGAAGGCGCAGAATCGATAAGTTTCGTCATCAATTAGCCAAGAGCGCAGAATTTCCATCAGATTTATCAATGAAAAATTGATTTCTCAGATATAAATCCAGCAGCTGATGTATTTGTTCATTAATGGTTTTGATTTAATTTAATAAATTTTGGTCTACATTTGTTTTTATATAAGAAATGTAATTTTATTTATTTTGAGCTAGTTCAGGACTTGCTCCAGGGAGTGGCAAGGATCCACCACAACCTGGAGTCGAGTCTTCACTCTTTTTAGATTTAAGAATTCTACTTTTGTTTATTTTGTAGAATTATTTTATTTGTTTTAAATTGTTAATTTTAGAATTATGCACTTAGTTCACTATTTTGTATTTTTCAATTTCTGACTATGCAATTAGAATAAAATGTAATGTTTTAAAATTTGAGTATGTTAGCTTTCTTATTTAAAATATTAAGTCATTGTTGCATTGTTTAATTTCTTTGGATGTTTGTAGGATTTAGACATTTGTTTAGTCATGATTTTATTGAATAATTAGATCTATTTCAATTAGAATTAGTTTTATTTTAGATTTTTTTTTAATTAGTTTTATTTTAGATCTCTTTTAATTAGAGTTGTTTTGTTTTAGATTTCTTTTTAATTATATTTTTCATTATTTTGTTATAGTGTAATCATTTCCTTAAGAGAGCAAGTTTGAGTGCAACTTTGATAGATTTATTTTTAGTCGAGATGGTTTTTGTTTTCGTGATATAATCATTTATTTATAAGTTTGAGCGTAGATTAAGTGGATTTAATTATGCAGTAGCAGTGATTGGGTTTTCATTATCAAGTGGCATGAGTTTGATTTAGTTTTTATTATAAGTTGTGTAGTTTCGAAGAGTGGTTTGTTTTTGAATGATGTGTTTCGCTCGGATAAAAATATTTAAATAGAAGGCTTCGTATAGGTTATTTGCAATACTATTTTCAATAGGATATTTTTAAGTATTATTTTACATAAAGTAAAGTAGTTTTCCTTCAACAATAGTCAGGATTGTTTCTTTTGTTATTTTAGAATCTTGAATTTGTTTTAACAAGTAGTTTTAGCTAGTTTAAGGTGTGAATTTGTAATGTGTGGTCTTTTGCTTGTTTCAAGGCTAATTTCAAGTGAGTGAAAGAAGTTAATAGATTGAGGTTTTAAAATTATCATAGGAGATTTTTAATGCGAGTGCGAGAATGATTGAGGATTGTCTTGAATTTCATTATAGTTTAATCGCATTTGCACTGAGCGAAACTGATTAAGTAGGTTTCCTTTTCATGATTTCTTGTTGCAAGCTAACGTGTGTTTCATTCCAGTGTTTAATTTATCATTAATCAGGAAACTCATATACTCTGACCATTAAGCTGAGCCAATACACAATACAACTCGTGTTTACGACTCCCGGATTGATAATTAATATTGAGAGGTTTAATCCGACAATTAAGCCGCCCAACACTTCCTTAACCTTCTGCTAATCAGTTTGTCCTTGTGCTGCTAGGGATATTTCCTGTGATGAAACTTCACAAACTTCTAGACAACATATGTCATTAATTTTTTTATGATGAGAAGACATTTTAGACAAAACTTCCTCTTTCTGAAATGGTCTCTATTCCAAAACTTATAATATTTCATCATTCATAAATTGATTATCATCATAGTAATCCTCCATATATTCAATAAAACTTGGAAATTTATCACAACAGCCTTGAACTAGTGATAAAGAGGGATAATATTCTTTATACTTGTCACAAAACATAGCATGAAAACACTTTAAAGAACTTATATTTGCAGCTAGTAGATCTTCATACAAAATTCTAGCTTTCCCTTCTAAGCTGGCCACAAACATTTTCATAAGACAGTTCTCTAGAAATTGGATTTTAAATCTTCGAACATGGATATGAAATCTTAACAAATGTAAAACAACATCATCTCCCTTTTTATCTATGAACACCGGAAGATATTTTAACCAATCAATGTTTGGCATGGGATTTGGAAAACCTAGGATCTTAGATTTGTCCAAAGGAGCATATCTGCGTTGTATACTTGAATTCATCTTGTCAATCAATCCAAGAATGGAGTCATCGTATGTTCACAAAAAAATCTAGATTCTTCTACCAGCGGAGCCTTTAGGTCAACTGAAAATTGTGGAGTCGCCAGGTGGATGATTTCAACCTTCTTGTGTATGGTTATTTTTCCACCATCATCAACCAGATCCGAACTTGATAATTGTTATTTAGGAAAATAAAAATTCCCCCAGTGTGTTCGCCATTATGTTATCACTCTGTAATTTCGAAGCTGAAAACAAAACTACAGAGGTAACATCAAAACTGCTTCGGGCCTAGGATCTAGCCCTCCTAGACCCAGAGAGGGATCTCTTTGTTAGATATAGCTTTGTTGATTCGGAATTTTAGGCTAGTTTATGGGTTCAGAGTTTTGATTTTGAATTTGGTTTGGTGGGAAAAGCAAGGGAATGCCATTGGAAAATGGAGTCAAAGAGGCTCGGGTGTTTAAATTGCAGAAATGTCAAGCATGAGTGAAACAGAGCAAGATAGGTGCACTACCATGGATCTTTCATACTTTTAAATGGATTATGAAAAGAAGAAATGTAAGGCTAGGCAGAGACTGAGGAGAAGTTAAGAATTCCTCAATCGGACTAGAATGTAAAGTTCGGCATAAACCGAGGAGAAATTAAGAATTCCTCGATTTGGCATTAGTATAAAACATAGACTATTGTAAACATAGCCAGAATAGGGTGCTCTAATAAACAAATCCTATTCATCACACTTTTTGTTTACAATTGGGTTTACAAAAATACAGAGAAAGGGGAACATAATGGAAAAACACATAAAAACAGAAGAAAACATCACCATTTCAGACACCACATGAATCCTGAGCAGTTGGTCTTTTATTACTCTTCAAACAGTGACTTGAAATTCAGTGAACAACATTACAGAATGGGATTGTTCCTCATTGCATACTCCCCTCTCCCTAATACTTTGAATAGTGAAGTATTTATGCTAATCCTACTGACTGATTACAATCAATGCAGTAACTAACAATTACTTTCTTGTTAACTACAAAACAAATAAGGACTAACATTATTTGACATGTGCAGATAAATCATTAGGATTTATTAAGGGCATATGGACCTCTGACACTGTTTTGATTCCTTTTAAACACTCAATTAGATTGAAGCTCCCATCTTCTTTAAAAATAGAGAAAACCGCTACATAGTTGATGACACATGTATAATATCAGTTACCCAAAGCTGCATCTAACAAATGGTATCTTGTGCCTAAACATATTCGTTAAACTGCAATGTGTTCGACGATGGCTTCACGCTTGTAAGAAGATGTTGTGCAACATTCTGATGGAGAAATAAGCCCCTGGAGCAGCTCGTTGGAGAATAACGCCAAGAATGATCATAGGAAGCTTCAAGCTAAATGGATAGCGTTTTTGCATTCAGTATCAAACAAATACCATCTTGGTGCCTGTGATGTTAAATCACGTGGGCGCAAACTGTTGAAAACACTGGCACGTTGTGTCTCGCACTTAGACTCGCAACAGAGCGGTGCAATGCAAATATGGAATCAACAAGAAACTATCCAACTCGACATACACTTGGAGGGGTCGCTTAGGTGCCTGCGATGAGGTGTTGCACTCAACAAACACTTGGAGGGGTCGCTTAGGTGCCCGCGATGAGGTGCGCTCATCCAAAAAAACCCAAAACTAGATTTCGGTGGGTCCAGCAGAAGGTAACCTATTTCGGACGAGGGGGGTATGAAGTGGTATGGGTGCGCCATGTAGCAAGGATGGCGGTATGGGATACTGCCCATTTTGGACCATCCTCCCTCCCCCCCCCCCCCCGATGGTTAAAGCTCAAAGAATAAGGGGGGCATGAAATGTGTTGGAGACCGTCAGATGCGGAGATGGCGGAAAGGTGTGGGGAATTTGAAGGCAGATGACGTGGCAAGGAGGCGAGCTCGCCCGCAAGTTGCAAATCGACGCTTTTAACATATTCCATAGCGTTAAAAATTTTTAACTCACGAAGTGCAACATGCGATTGGGTCCCACCCATATCGCAACTCGTAGGAGTTAAATTTACTACGCATCGCAACTTTTAAGGTTTATCGCACATCGCAAGGTTTGGGGTTTGGGGTCGAGGAAATGAGGTAAGTGTTAAAACTTGCGAAGTGCGATGTGCGCTAACAGAAATTTATATGATAAAGGTTTGTGGTAGTAAGGAGTGGTTTATAACACACACACACACACACACAAATATATATATATATATGGCCTAAGGTGGGGGTGGAGTTGAATTGGAAGTGTCGGGGCTTAATATAAAGTCATAAAACTTTATATATGTGGGTTTTTGTGGGTTTGATTAGATGGGTAGTGCTAGCCAATGCATTTAGGCTTAGTTGGACTATATTGGAAATGAGGTGAATACAACCATCCCTTGCCATCTTTTGTGCCAGAAGTACCTTCTTGGAAATAAATGATAGTCATGGAATATTATTTCCAATGTACAAGTCTTGAAAAGAATAATCAGTCACCTTTGATACTATAGATTATAAGATACTAACACTCGCCACAATCTATTTATGTATAAGTTGAATAACTTCAAGAAATAAATCCAATAAACCAATCAATAACTTCCCAACCTAGGTAAGACCATATGCACTAAGCCAAATTGATTTCAAAGTTATAATGGAATTGAAAGTATTTTTAGGAAACAAATATTAAATAAATTTCTTAAATTTTAGTTATTATTATTTATTAATATTAATGAAATTATATTATTTTGGTAGTGCATTAAAATGATCATTCTCGCATAGGATGTATTGTTAATCATTAAGGGTCTACCTCATCCACCATAAAGGAAACAATCTTTTAGGTTGCAAGGGTTTAAACAAATTTAATTGTGTCTCCTCCATCGTCAATTAAGAAACCTTCACAATGATAAAATGTTCTAAACATTGTTGAGAATGAATGTACATAAAATCAATTCAAAAATTGAGAATGAATGTACATCAAATCAATTCAAAAAGGGTAGTGGCTCTTCCTTAATTCACAAGGAAAATAACGTTAAAGTTGAAGACCTCTAATGTTCATGAATCCCTCCTTGCGGTCAATGTTGAAACCTCCTAATCTATAAATAAATGACCCTTCCTCTTTCGTAATGTATGGAAAAAACTAATATTTGACAAGGGATTTTCGGCCACGATGAAATTTTTCAATAAGGCATCAAATGATCAAGGGTTCGGTTAGATTAATGAACAAGACTGTGACGTGAAGATCAGTTTCTTTTTGGTAGCCTGGTCTTTTATCAAGAGTAATTTAAATAACTCGAACATATATCCAAGATCCCTGATAAGTAGCAAAGTGAAGCTCAACATTAGTAGATACAATCCCGAATAGGAGTGAAGCTCGACATTAGTAGCTAGTGCTACGTCTCAATCACAGTGAGAAACTTGGCATTATTGCAGTGGGAAATTGGCATTGAATACGTCCCAATCACAGTGAGAAACTCGACAGTATCGCAGTGGGGAAATTGGCATTGGATACATCCTAATCACAGTGAGAAAGTAGACATTATCACAGAAGGGAAATTGGCATTATATATGTACCGATCACAGTGAGAAACATGACATTATCAGATGAAAAACTCGACATCTATCCCAGTTAAAAAGTGTGGCATCAATCATAGTGAAAAATTGGCATTTTACAGTTTCCAATAAATAAATAAATAAACAACTTGACAGTAATTACAGTCCCTCACAGTGAGCAAAAAATTTGATATTGATTACAGTCCCACACAATGAGAGACTCAACATCAATTATAGTATTATAATATGTAGCAGTGACTGTGTGTGTCATTAGTGTCAAGCATTAGTGTACAACAAGTATTCAAAGCGATAACAAGTTTAGGGGGGGGCTAACACTACTAATCATTGTCCTACTAAACATAGTCTATTTGTCAAGGACAGAAATCTGTGTTAAGGTTTATATCTATCATCGCCAAGATGTGGCTGTCAGATACTAGCTCACAAGTTTGTTTCTTTCATTATGAGCTATATATGTTATTGGCAATATTATGTTCTCTATCTACCTCTGGGTAGTATTGAGAGTTTTGTTGAACATGTACTGTTTATATTTCAATATAATCAGCGTTTTTTTCTTCTGAAAAAAAAATTTGACACTTCATCACATCAAGGCAGCCGAATTTTTTTTTTTGTAATCATTGCAGAATTATTCAGTCATTATTATTATTATTATTAAACTGACTTGTGATTGCAGACAAAGGTAAGTATTTGAGGTTGGGATTTATTTTGAAAATTTTATTTTGGGTTGGGATGCATGGCCACCTTCTCTTGCATGATTTACCATTACACTAAAGGCAATATTGTCTAGAACAACATTGTAATGCATTGAAGAACGTGTAGTAAAGTGCTCAAGAAGAATTCAAAGAAGGACAAGAAGGAAGTAACAAAGAAGCATAAGTATTCAGTATCATTCGGGTATGTCTAAGTGTTATTTGTAAATATTGTATATCATTGTAATTGGGCTATTGTTCTTAATTTAGAAGTCCAAAGTTTCTTAGAGTTGAATAAGGTAAAAGAGTCTTGGGATGGGACTAATAGTCAATTGAGTCAAGGATTTTATGTTGTTGAGTCAAGGGCATAGGTTCTAGTAGTATTGGTTAGGAAATTTATTGAAAATATTATTGTAATGTGGATCATTGTTCCTGGTATGGGAGTCCACATTTTTATTTTATTTTTTTGGTGTCTTTATAAGGTGGTAGGGGGGTGCCAAGGAGGTGGATGAAGTCACCTACAAGTAGGGTCTTGTAAATACTTCAAGGTGGTAGGGTGGTGCTAGGGCGAGTTGTGGCTCGCTGGGGTGTTGAGGCATCCTTTCAACTGGTTATCAATCTAATAAAACCATGGTTTGGTGCGTCCTTCAAGTGGAAGTTGGAGAAGAATGATTTTATAGAGTTATAGGAAGTTGTAGCTTTCTTTTCAGTTGGGGTTGGAGATTAAAGAACTTATTAAAAAAAAAAAAAAATCGGTGGTTTTTGATCTAGAGTGAGTTTTCCACCTAAAAATATTGTGCCTACTGTTTCTATTTTTTTCATTGTTGTTTACTGATTTTACAGAATAATTATAATAGTTAAAGATTAACTAATGCTATGAAAAATATTAATGAAGTGATAATTGCTAAGAAATATTGATTCACACTCCCCCCCCCACCCCGGAGTATTTCCAACAAGAAATCCTCACACATATGATAGAATGCATCATAGCATGGATAGAGTTGACATAATCATAAAAGCATGGAAGGATAGGTGAACTATAATTTTACATGGTTGAAGTAGACATCATGATAGAAGGAATTAGCTCATGGAATCTTCATTGGAAGCATATAGGGAGAACCAAAGTAGCAACCTATATGGTTGGAGAAAGTCATCTAGCAAGATAGAAGATAAATAAATCACTATACATATTCATCATTAGGAAGAATAATGTTGAAAATGAGGATCATCAAGGTCCTCAATTGGAATCTTCATTAGAAGGGTCACCTCTACTTAGAAGAAGCAAGTGTCTCACATAAATTCTACATTTCACCTTGTGTGGGGTCCACTGGTTATAAGGATGAAGGTATAGTGACAAAGATGTGAAGCATGTCAAATTGGTTGAAGTATTTTCATCTTCAAGCAAGGAAAGGAAGCTTCTAGAATGAAGTCTAGATGACCACATAAAGGACTAGGTATGTATATACTTGGTAATAGATAGATAAATTCATGTCATCATATAATTGCAGATTGAATGGTTGAATGCTCTATCTCATGAGCATGATGAAAGAAGAAGAAAATATTCCATTAGAATGATGCATAAAGGCATGTATACAATGTGCCTTGAAATCTTCTACACATTTACAAGATGAAATCAACATAAAATGACCTCATGGAGAAAATGAGGTGGTTGGAAACTATGGTTCCTATGATAACGGAACTATGAAAGATCCTGAGAAATAAATATGCGAAGAAAAGTGAAAGAAGATTTTGTGAGGAGATGCATCTACTATCAAAGATAAGTGATCAACATCTAATAACTAGAAGGATTAGCTATGACATGTCCATGGAGAAAGATATGAATACCCTGATATGTTGGAAGAAGAAAACCTTGGTAATGTATGTCTTGGAGATGGATTCATACAATATGTGAAAGGATGTTGATGCAGGAAGCAAATTTCATGGCGAAAGGCCATCGTAAAAAGGTAACTTTGAATTTATGTTCATTTTTATTTTTGAAAACATCTAGTTGGGTTGAAATAAGGCTACTGGAAGAGGGTTGTAGAAGTCACCTACAGCTAGTATTCATGAGATTGGATGTAAGATCTTGGAAGAAACATTACTTGGAAGATGTAGTTGTATAAATATAGTGACATGATTAATAGAAGATCACTTTCTGATGAGGATTGGTTCTACACAAAGTTTCGTTGAAGGGAATTGATGAAGAAGATGGTCGATGCCCTATAAAAAAAAAGAAATCTCCATGATGAAGAAGTTGAAGTTCATGACATGATGCCAAAAGGAAGAGCTCTACAAGTAGGTGATAGTATCTCCACCAAAGAGAATTTTTGTTGATAACAAGTCCCTTGTTAAGAGGGACCTTGGGTATATTCCTTTTATAATAATGAGCAGATCCTCCCTGGTTAAGAGGGAGAGATAGACACATCATTATTGTCTTGATGTTATGAAGAAATAATGGAGGATTAGGTAAGAATATGATATTGATTTTGATACTCTTTGAGGATGAGGTGGATCATCCAATAGGTAAGAGTAATCGAAGAGGAATTTCCATGAGGATGTGTTAATCCAAGATGGGAATGGTCCTAGAAGGACATACCTTTTGAACATACAGATGGGGTATGTGCCTTGACAGACAATGATGAGGGCCTCTATTAATCATTGTCTCTCCAACATTGTGCTCTATTCTTGTGGAGAGATAAATTTGTTAGTCAAGGCCTTGTTATATGACAATGTTTGTTGATATGATGAGATGCATTGATATAAGTTGAATAAATATATTATGAGATGGCTTACCAATATGACTCTTCTTATGAGAATTATTCAGTATGAGAATTTCCAAGTACCTTGTATGGATTATGAATACATCCCTAGTTAAGAGGGAGTGTTGAAATTTGTAACTAGTTTCGGTCTTCATAATGTCCGATGTGTTGAGAATTTGGTAGGGCATAGTTTAATTCAATTCTCTTACTTGATAATTTATTGTGTTATACTTGTTATGCTTATATTACTTAGATCTTGTCTTCATTAGCTTATTATGTCTTTCATCAAGTCAATTATCAAAACATAAGAGACACCGAATTTTGGCTCTTCAAGCCAGGGCCAAAACCTCTCCCTCTTGGAGAGGAAAACCCAAAAGTAATTCTTCTTCTAGATCTTCAATTTACAAATACCATGACCATGAACTAGACCCTTGATTTTAGTATGCCTCCAAGACCTTGTCACTGCTCCTATGTTGATCTTCTTTTTTGCACTGCTTTGCACCAAGACTAGGAAGGTTGATCTTCTTTTTTGCACTGCTTCTGCTCTTCTTTGAATTGTCCTTGTACTCCTAGAAATACCTTTTTCTGAAATATCCTTGGTCTCCTAGAGATGCCATTTCAACCACACTTGATGCACACCTTTAATGTCTATTTCTTACTATGGAAACCCTTCTCCACGCTGTGTATATTTCAGTCTCTTTCTGAAGTGTCTAATATCAATGCAAAGACTAGTGTAGTCTCACTTTTATAGACTTTGCAATTCCTTATTCCTTGTTGTGTGTTCCCTTCACTTCACACTACTCTTCAGACCCTTGACGTGATTTTTCATTTCTTGTAGTACATTCATCCTACCTCAGAGATGCGAAGTAATTACATACCCAAAACAAAGACCCTTTATTTTTTCGTTGTTCTCCTTCTTATCTTCGTTGAGTAGGCTTCTCTTCTTGTTGTTCCAAATCACAAACTTACTTTTTCTGTGATTACAGACTTGTATGAATTATTCTCTCTAAATGAGGTCATAGATCCTTCCTTTTATAGAGACTATCTTTCTTTTTCTAGGCCGACATGACCTTTCTATGGGTGAGCCGACTTGTACATATGTTTGAGGGTCGACTTAACAAGGGGTGTAGTAAACTTATTTGAGCTAACTTTAAGGGGCTTCTTCCGACATCTACAAGGAGTACGTTGACAAGGTCTTCTGAGCATACAATTATATAAATGAGCGTCTTTTACAAATGCAACACTACTTCATATACATGACTTTGAATTATATATATTTATGACAAGATGACAAACCCCTAAAGACATCAAGAAGAATTCTTGGACCTATAATAAAATTCCTTGCTCATGAAACCCATGAGTCAAGCATTTACAAAATACATTGTATTATCTTTGTCTTCTTCATTACATAAATTCATAATTACTAGTCATTATGAAGACCGAACCTATTTACACTTTCCAACACGAGGGAGGTATTCATAATGGTACATGGTCACTTTCAACCTGAAAAATCCCATAAGAAGAATTAGATTGGTAATCCATCTATTATAGCATCATATTATCCATCATTGTCATAGTGCAAGGCCTTGACTTACATCTCCATCTCTCCCAGAGCTACAATGTTGATGAGACCAATGATGATAGACACCTTCATCATTGTCTCCAAGGTACATACTCCACCAAATTTTTCATTGTTGGGTCCCTATAATACTAATGTATCGCCTTATTGTTGTTAGTGTAGCCCCCTTATTGTTATTTGTGTATCCCTATAGCCCCCATATTGTTATTATTGTGCCCCATAAAAGCCACTATTGTTATTGTTGTGCCCTTACATTATTATTGTTACGTTGGCTAGGACTATATTGTGACCCCATAGACTCTATATATGGAAAGGAGGTTTTTTCATTTGCATCATCCATGAATTTTTCATTTATGTAATGTAAAGGAGGTGTTCCCCTCAAAGTGGCTGATTTCTAAGGTGTTGATCTCTCTTTTCTTCTATTTTTGGAGCTGGTTTCATAACATTTGGTATCAGATCTTTGGATTCTAGGGTTTCGTTGCTTCAAACATGCCATCGTGGCATTTCCGCTATAATTGTTTTTCTATGAAGGTTCAAAAGCTTAAAAAAAACTCATTTACAATGAAAGGTTGAGGAACATCGTGTAAAAATTTCAGATCTTGGTTCGGAACATTTTCAGAGATATTATCTGCAGAAGTTATGGTTTTTTCAGGCTCTCGAATTTCATCTCAAAGAGGTGACCTTGGGAAAATCGTCATAACTCTCTCTCTGAGCATCGATTCAAATTCTGTAGAAAGCGGTCGAAAGAAAATGGACTGTAGTTTAATTTATATCAGTTTTAGAGCTGAAGGAGGAAATAGTGACACGTGGCATGCTATACAATTTCACTCTACTGAACCGGTCCATAATTAGGTCATTGTGAGAGATTGGGCATAACTTTGCCTTGAAGAATCCAAATCAGGTATGACCTGTGGCATTGGAAATAAGACTTAAAGGGCCAATACAAGATACAAATTCAGATCTTGAAGATCCGAAATAGAAGAGATAAATCAGGTTCAATATAGACCTCCTAAAAAGAAAGAAAAAGGTGTGTATTTTTTAAACAAGTTTGCATCACATTTGTTTTAAAAATCAGTCTGAAGTGATTCCAAGGGAATATTGAAGCATAGATATCAGTATTGAGTTATATAGTGTCTCCCAAAAATAATTCCATACCCATTAAGCCCTCAAAAATCTCTATTATGACACATGAGAGGAAGAATTGCAGTATGATATATCAAAATTACAGTACCAAGTGCAACAAATTTCGAGCTTACAAAGAGCAATCAAAGATGACATAGATGGTTTAAAAGAAAAAATGGAGGCTAAGTTGGATGGTTTGAAGGATAAAATGAAATCTAATATGGATGATAAAGTAGTGGAATATCACATCGAACATTAACAATAAGTTCTCCAACTCTCAAAGGTTAACCTAACTTTGGTGCAAAATCGAATGAAACAACATGAAGATCAACATCACAGCGAAAGAAGTTCTGAAGCATCCATAGAAACAAGAACTCGATAAATACGAAATCAATCAATTTCAGAGTATATTAGCAAGTGGAAGAACTTACCCGTTGAAGATTCCACATGGGAGGATGAGAATTTTATACAGAAGCATCCAGAAATAATCAAGCATTGAGGGAAACACTTGTTTGAAGGAGAGGGGCATGTTAGGTCCCTATAATACTAGTGTATCCCCTTATTGTTGTTAGTGTAGCCCCCTTATTGTTATTGTTGTACCCTTGTAGCCCCCATATTGTTATTATTGTGCCCCATAAAAGCCACTATTGTTATTATTGTGCCCTTACATTATTATTGTTAGGTCGTCTAGGATTATATTCTGACCCCATGGACTCTTATATATAGAAAGAAGGTTTTGTCATTTGTATCATCCAATAATTTTTCATTTATGTAATGTAAATGAGGTTTCCCCCTCGAAGTGATTGATTTCTAAGGCGTTGATCTCTCTTTTCTTGTATTTTTGGAGTTGGTTTCATAACATTCACTGAGTATGACCCTAAAGGACTATTCTTATCGGCATATCTAATCATCCAAGAATATCCATCCTTTCACGACTACTCTTATCGGAACATCTTATTACATTCTCAAAGAGTATCGTATACCATATTATTATCCAATCCCACATTTTGTCTTCCAGAATGATGTGTTTGTCTCTCCCTCTTAACTAGAGAGAACATATTCCATAGAGGAATATGAAGAATGCACCTAAGCTTTCTTCTTGGCTTAGGAATCAAAGAGTTTCTTATAAGTAAGAAACTTATTATCAGTCTCCCTGTTAGTCAGGTACCTGCAACAGCAATGATGAAAACTTCCAACTTCTTATGAAAGACTCATTCTATTGATGTCATGAATTGAGGAGCCTTCAACTTTGGGATATCTTCTGAAGGCACAGATCATCCATCACTTTCATCCAAGAGCCATGTATTCTATAATAAAGTGATCCATCATTCTTCTCATCTGTTCTTTCTTCATGTTATGTTGCTTTCTTTAGAACCATGTATCTTCCAAGGATCTCTCATCTTGTCATATGGTTATCAACTTGTGGAAGACATCTACTTCCATTTTGCAACCCTACATAAGCTCATAAGATATTTAGTTATAAACATGAATACTTAAATCAAAATTTACCTCAGTGACGATGTTTCATAATGACATCCTTCTTGTACGCATCGACAACCTTCGTATATGTTGACATATCTCCAAATATATATTTCCAAGGTTCTTCATCTTTTCTAGACTTTTTATCAAAGTCTGCATATCTTCCCAGGATATTTTCTAGTCAAGTCTTCTTGGCTTCCTTGGATGTTGACTGCCTCTTTTCATGATTGCACTTTTTCGTGATCTCTTCCTTTTTCTCTCTCTCTCTCCAGATAATTTTATTTCATTCTCGGTAACTTCCAATGTGCATCTCCTTGATATTATATAATCATCTCATACTCCATATGAGACCATATTATGTTGATTTCATCTGATGTGGAACATATCTATTGATAGCTTGTATATCAAAAGAGTTTATGATTTCTTTGATCATACTTCTAAAGATAGAAGTGTACTACCTAAAACCATATGACATGACTTCACAACATCTAGTGTTAGCATATATATACATGTACCTCATTCTTTTCCTTTTTAAGTCATCCTGCAGTAGGTCTCTTCAGAGTGAAAAAGTTTCATTCTCTTGACCAACTTCATCAATATGTCATCATATTCTAATCCTAGAATTTTGCAAGTTAGATTTCTCGAAGAAACCTTTTTTTCTTTCTTTCTAATCAATAAATCTAAAGAGGATTCCATTAGAAAATGTCATCACTTATTTCCTTATTGATTATTGAATGATGACCTTTGATCTTGATGACTTCCTTCTATAAATGTTGTTTTCAGTGAGGTTCCCAAGAGCCACTTATAGTATAGATGTCACATATGTGTTACATACTGATGCAGGGCTAATGGCTAACCCCACTCTTACCCCGGGATTATACTCATAACAGAGTATACACTATGAAGAATAGGTTCATATATCTCTAAGAACCTTTAAAAACCCACTTTAATCATTATAAAATTCATTTCTCGAAAGCTTATATTAAAAGTGGTTCTATCAGCTTTGACTCTAAACTCAATTAACTATACAACAACGCTTTTACCTTTATAATATTTCGCTTACCTTTCTATTTTATTTTCATCCATGACCACAACACTTCACTCAATGAACCTCTCAACACATGGTTTTAACTATTCCTCTGTGGCATCACCGATCCCATATTGCATTGTGACTTTTAAATCATATCACATTCCCAAAACTTAGCGCAATATCGCTAATATACCAATTTCACAAATCGGAAAACATAACATACTCCATCACTTCGCACATTTACCTCATCGCATCGCATCGCCGAACCACATCGCAAATCCTTCATCCTTTAACCGGATGTGATATACAATGGCATCGCATCGCAATATCGCAACCCAAGCAATATCGCATTTCGCAAAACCAAGCCCATTGTGTTTTGGTCATGTGATTTGGCAGATTGGCATACCAAATGACAAGGCAACATCAGAACCACTTTGGAATCCTAGGATCTAGCCCTCCTGGATTCAGAGAGGGATCTCTCTATATGTGTTTTAAAATGATATGTTTTAAGGCTTATGATATGATATTAGGCTATTTGTGAAGTACAAGGGGTTTGTTTGTTTGTTTTTGGTTGGGAATCATTAAATGAGAAGGTCATGTGAAGTGAAGGAGAAAATAAGTGGAAAGATGTTTCAGCATGGGAAGATAGTTCAAAAAAAAATGCTAAACCATTGGGCTATGGAGTCATAAAAGGGTTTACTTACACAACAAATATTCAACGGTTTTCAAAGCGAAAGTCATCTATATCAGAAGATATTTTAAGTTGAGTCTGTGGTATGAAACATTAAGAAATGATGAGAAAGAAGCAAACATGTAAGAAAACAGAGGGCAACCTAAGATCAGGTAAGGAATTTTAACCTAGCCTGCTTTTGACATACTCTCAAGGGAGATCGTTTAAGATAAACATAAAAATTCACCTAAGATCAGGTGATGACTTTTAACCTAGCCTGATTTTGGCACACTCTTAAGGGAAATATTCAAAACAGTTGTTTAAGACTAAACAAGGGACAAGGCTAACCATAAACTTCCTTGTTTAGGACTCTACTTAGCATGTAGTGAAAATATCTTTCAAGAACAACATCTCAAGTTCTACTCAGCAATACATGGGCTCACCAACGTTCCTTGACTGGTTATACTCTATTGAAATCATTCCCAAACACACATTTAGAAGAAAACATAGAGATAAAGCTTATCAGTCAGAATTAGGGTACCTTTAGAAGTAAATCCTAATCTATTTTTGTTGTTCTTTATCAGAGAATATGAACACAGTGGAAACATAAGGAGAATAAAAATTATAGTCAGAATAACATCACCAATGATTTAGATCAGGATCCAGTGAATTTTCTTGTCTATTTGATGTCCAAGACCAGTTACATACTTTGAGTCCAATAGCTTTTACAGTCGGATACTTCTCTTCCTAGCCTACTATAATACAACTACTCAGCAACTCTTACTCAATAACAGTTTAAACAATTAACAATTTCCCAACCCTTTACAATGAGTTTTTTGTGAATACATATAGGTGTCAAAAGGAAGAGTGCTGCAGAAATGGTAATAAATATTAATTAAGACAGAGTGGGAGAGGTATTCGAATGCCCATTCTGCTTAATAATCATAGCATTAACTGTTTGTACCACTTCAGCTGCTTTTAGTCGAATCCAAAACCAACTAGAAGGCTGGCAATAACTCTGAGGCCTGTCCTTTGAAGCTAACTTGGTCTGAAATACCCTGTTTGACCTCTATGACAAGTAAACTGTCATTTTTTGGGTTTTGTAGCCCCATGTCTGCTTAATAACTATTCTGACAGTTTTAAAGAGGGTTTGTCAGTAGGATGGTTGTCAAGGTGTCTTTGAAAGGAAAAATATACTACCGATGTCCTTACGGGTCTCTGAGAAGTAATTGGCCTCGCTGATGTGTCCTTTGGAGGCTTTTCTTCTGTTGATCTGTGTGTTTAGGCCTTTAAATTATGATTGGGCCCTTAATTATGCCTTTAGGCCTTCTTTGATCATCTTTTTCTTTAAAACTGGGTCTTCATCTTCAATCTATGGGTTAAGCTTTTAATTCGCGTGGCTTATGCTTTAACCATTGTCCTTTCTGGTCTTCACTTTAATCCTTTTGTGGTGCACAGGTGGCTTTAACTAGCGCTGGAGGATTTTTCTATTCAGCAGTGTTCATGAGACACTGATAAACAGTAATAATAAACCCAGAATATCCCTTTTTGCATGTCCGGAACCCAAAGATCGTCATCCTTGATTCCTACTACTGATATTTGGCTGGAGGAGGGCCTGCGATATTAAACCACCATTTAAAACCTACACACAATGAAAAACATTAAGAAATCTTGTGTTTTGTGGCTTGACTGCTTCAGAGGGCTCAGTGAGGGGTTATGGAGCAATGAGGAGGCAAGGTGAATGCAACGGGGAAGGGTTTCATGGCGCAAAACCATGAAAACCAGGGTTCAAATTGACTTTGGCGTGAAGAACTAGAAAAGCGGTTTTGGGGAATACCAGAGATGGTATTTGCGCGGGGCATGGGTGGTAAGTGGTAATGGGCTAAATGAACGCAATACAACTTTGGTGTCGAACGCGTCCCCCAAAAAACCTTCTATTTCACGTGCAAATAGCTCGTTTGGGTATTTTTTCATTTTGGGTGCGAAATGGGTTATGAGTCGTCCGATCCAGGGGTTCCAGATCTACGGTGCAGAGTGAAGGCGACAGACGGATCTGCGCGTTCGGGTGGGACCGGCGATGACGTAATTTCTTTTTTCGGGTAGCGAAATGTTATCTGTGTGGGGTGAGAATTGGTTGGGTGGAGTTAAAATGTGAGGATCAATGAGAGCCGTCAGATCTGAGAGATCAACGGTGAAGATCAAATGGACGCACGATGAAAGGCCCGAGCGTGGTCAGGTGGGACCAGCGGGATTATATGGAAAATTACAAAAAAATACGCATAGCGGGGGTACTTGAGGTACGGACGGATTTGTGGGTCGGGTGCCTCCGCAGTAAATTTGGGCCGTTGGATCAAGATCTACTGTGGTCAAACGAGTCAACTGTTGGGGCACTCCTATAGTTAATCCGTGTGCTGAAAGTGCCCACGGGTGAAAAGAAGGGGAATCAATGCGAGCCGTCAAATCTGGGAGATGGACGGCGGAGATTTACTCAGCAAATCGGTAATCGGCAGAGAAGAGGGTCTGGGAAGGAGGAGTTAAGAAGCTGTGATGGTCGATGGCCGATGGGAGAAACAAGACCGATGGATGGAGGACCGTTGGATCGGGACGATGATCAACGACTAGGGTGTGATCGGGGTTTCACATATTGGCAGTGAAAAGGGTCAGGGGACAAGGAAACTGGGATCGCCGATGAGCGATGTGCCAAAGCGAGGGAGCGATGCGATGGAGCAATGCACTTGAGGACCGTCGGATCGGAAATGAGATCAACGGTGGAGATTAAATCAGGAAAGCGCATCGGCAGGGGAAAAGAGGTTTAGGGAGTGAAAATGGGAGTCGCCGAAGTGCGATGCTCCGATGGAGAGAGGACCGTTAGATCAGGGAGATCAACGGCTTGGATCCCATTGACGGGGAAACCATCGCGCAGAGAAAAAATAAAGAAATGAAAGGAAAAGGGGCGGAGCGATATGCGATAGCGCAAAAAGGGCTTAAGACTAAGCCTGAAGGTCACAGGTCCCGGTCTCATGGAGGAAAAGGGCTGAAAACCTAAGCCCGAGGGGGCTTATAGGTCTGCTTATGAAAAAGGTTGGTTTTTAGGCCGAAAAAGGGATTTTTGAGGTTTTTCAGAGGTTCCGATAGAGTAAAAGAAGGGTTTTAAAACCAAATAAAAGGGATTCATATGGTTTTAAAAGGGATTTTTGAGGAAGTGGAGGGATTTTTAATAGGAGGATGGGAATGAAAGAAGGTTTCAAAGCAGTTTTCTTCAAGACAACAGCAGGGCTTTGTGAAGATTTCAGTGAGATGGATCCTTTGGAAAAATGGACATAGCAAGGCTTCAAGAATTCACAGATTTGCTTCAAATTTGTTTCTTGAAGATTAATAAACCTGCTTTTAGCCATCATAGTATATGAAAAAATTATAGATGGCTAACACATCGCACGTCGCAAAATTTAGCTCTTTCTACCGAACGCGATATGCAATGGAACCCTACGCAGACACGTGGCTCCTCATATCATATGCAATATGTGATCGCATCGCATCGCAAACCCTACTTCTTATTGCATCACAACTTACAACAATTAACTTGCGATAACTTAACATATAAATATAAAAATTTCCAATAGCGATGTGCGCTAACAATCTTATGGCCGAATGCGATATAATTTGGATCGTCCGTTCTCCTACTTTATGTTTGTGATATGATCTCGACCGTCAATCCTCGCTTCACTCTGCAGCACGATCTTGTTCGTCCATCCTCCACTTCAATATTGTGATTTTATCTAAACCATCCATCTCTCAACCGTTATTTCTGCAATAAGATTCTGACTGTCCATCTCAACCTTCAACCCGGTTTGTTGAAATTACATCCACTATTGATCAAGTGTGATCCGACAATCCCTGTGCCTCCTCTTATGTAAATTTACTTGGTTCCTTTGCACATCCTTCTTTGGCTCCTTCCACGTGATTCCTTATGTGTCTTGGTATAATCTCAGGTTTTTGGTCTTGGATTGTTCTTCCACGGCGTTAAATCCCTCCTGAGTTTTATTTTGATGATTCACTCATACTCAAACAAGATAAAACCTCCACAATCACCTTTGCACACTATTATTAGTCTGGTCCTTTTCAGGTTCACCTACACACCTATATTATACAAAATACTATGATTATCCATAGTTTTTATAGTTCATTAGCACAACACACTCTACACGAACTAAGAAGTGAGTTTTCTATTCACAAGAAAATATTTAAACAATAATGAATCTCCTCTCAACTTGATTTTCTATTTCAGTGGCCTCTCAACACTACTTCTCTCTCTCCTCCTGTAGGCTTACAATCAAATCTCCTCTATTACCTATCTAAGAATCATGGTCTCCTTAATGCCTTTGAGGCTTACAAATATATATACAAAAGGTTCTGCAACCAATTTTGGTTCAGATCCACAATTTTCTTAGCTAAATCCTAAAAATCCTCTAAGTCCACTTTTGACTCAACTAATTCCTAAGGATCCTCTCTAGTTTCACAAAATCATGAACTAATTTCTAATCTAAGATTTACGATATTTCAAAATCTCTCAATCCTGACCAATCACTCATATTCTCCTACATTCAAGAACATTTACAAATATGCCTCACAATATTTAATTAAATCCTATTCTAAAGTTCTCTCATAAAATCGCTCAAAATATTGAAAATAATTAAATACATAGGGAACCAACTCCCTTGAAAAACAAAAGACCCCTTAGATTCTACTAAATGTACAAAATTTGGAACCATGATGCTCCTGCATCAGACTCCCAAGGTAGAAATTAATCATGATCTCCAGATCATGTGTCTTCAATTCTGATGGAATTCCTCATGGATCCCAAACCTTAGTTTGTAATTTGTCTTTGGTTTCCTCTCTTCCCTTCTGTTGTTTTTTTGTTGTTGTTGTTGTTTTTTGTTGTTCTCCAGGTCTCCATACTTTATGTTGCATTTCCCCACTGGTTATGCTCTCACAGTCTGCTATTGTCTTTTCCTTGCTGGTGTTGCCTTACTTTCTTGTTGATGTATTCTTATAAGACACTTTCATCATCAACCTTCTTATTCTTTCAATTTCCATGTCCAGTTTATCTTCTGACTGGTACTCACTCTGCCAATTGTTGCTGCACTCTGTCCATTCATCTTCAAACTGATGTTTGTTACCTTCACTTTGGAGTTGTTGGATTCCTACTACCACTCTTACATCCTTTATCTCATCTCCAGACAACCTCTGTTCAATATCTTTGATAAAAATATCATACTCATATACTTCCATCAAACAGTTCAACAATTCACTTTCTACCTGATTCCTTTCAAACACCTCATCACTATGTCGCTTATCAATTCCAGCATAACTCTCCTCCTTTTCCTTGACAACATCCCATATTTTTCCTTCAGCTCCTTGAATAATCCTCGTAGTCAGTTCAATCTCCTTCAGTTCTTAGATTGATTCTTCTTTAGCATGAGACATATCTTCCCCATCTTCCCCTTCACTACTATTCTTCTCTTTGTCACTGTTATGTGACACTTCCATCTGTCATTCTGGGCTAACTGAATCTTCCTCATTCACATATCTACCTATGCATCCCTCAAGAAACCTCATTTCTTCATCAATATTACTAAAACTTAAATCATTTATCTGAGGTCTCAATCCATGGCTTGACTCAAACTCCCTTAACATATTTTCTAACAATAAAACCTCACTGCTAGCTTCCTCAAGCGTTAAATTTGTATGCTTGATATCTTCCTCCAAATGTGTATGATCTTCCTCGTGAGACTAAACTATCTCATCCTTCTTTAAAACAAAATTCAAATTTTGTCTCTCTTCTTCCTCTTCTTTGAAAATACCCAAAAATTTTCCATCATTATATATTTCACCTGCAAACATACACAAATTATCAATTTTAAAAACATAATACCTTGTGGTCTCACTTGATGCTTCGGCCATCAGGTCTTCTTGCTACTTTGAATCCTTCATATGATTCAAATCCTCTGTAATATTTTCCTCTGTCTCTTCATTACTTTCAGAAATCAATGGGCCATGTTCTATTTGAAATACCAAAACTTTTTCCACATACTCACTTATTCTGAGTAACTCTTCCTTCAATTGGGCATTCACTCTATGCTCCCACTTCACTTTAAATCTATTCCATTTGACTTTCCTTCTCATAATCCAACCATACCTCTGGTCTCCCTTATCCATCTGTAACATTTCCATCAATAACCCAAGACGAAAATCTATCTCAGTTTTCTCTCTATCAATCTCTTCTTGACTCATCATCACTATGCCTTTTACCTTGGCATGTTTCCTTTTGTTGTGGCTTTCCTTTGAACCTCTGCAATGACCCTCAGTGATCATCAGATTCCCCTCCTTTTTGAACTCCATCTTGTTCATTAGTGGACTGCACTAAGCCTCTCTTTCTTAGAAAGTCTCCATACTTGCTGCAAGTACCTCACCAAACATTCTCTCCTTTGAGCTCATTCTTATGGTAACACTGGTTCTCTTTCTCTGGAACCTCTATTGAGAAACTCCTTTTCTCCTTGGCTTCTGCAATTCCACTTCATTCTAAGAGCACTCTTGTCCTCTCTGTCCAACCTTCAGTTGGATTCTTCAATTTCACTGCTACTTTCCTTCAGAGTATCCACTTTACTCTGCGTTTAAGAACACAACTAGTTCTTCTTTTACATCTCCTCTTGTTGTTATTTTTCTGAGATATTCCTCCTTCAGTTTACAATTTTAAATCTACAAACACAATCCTCAAACCTAGAATTATATAAAAACATACCATATTACCTTCAGATCTTTTGTCACACTTTATCTCTGTGCACTGATTTCTATCAGATTTAAAATCTGATCCTTTCTTCCTTTACATGCATAATTTCCTTTTTCTATGCTACAAAATGTCTTATGCATAGTTCAGCTCCGCGATCTTCATTTATAACATTTTTTTTCATTTACTGGGTCTGATACCAAATGATGCAGGGCTAATGGCTAACCCCACTCTTACCCCAGGATTATACTCATAATAGAGTATACACTTTGAATTTTCCCTTGAAGGATAGGTTCATATATCTCTAAGAACCTTTAAAACCCACTTTAATCATTATAAAATTCATTTCACAGAAGCTTATATTAAAAGTTGTTCTATCGGCTCTAACTCTAAACTCAATTAACCATACAACAACGCTTTTACCTTTATAATATTATGCTTACCTTTCTATTTTCTCTTCATCTGTGACCACAACACGTCACCCAATGAACCTCTCAACACATGGTTTTAACTATTCCTCCATGGCATCACCAATCCCATATCGCATCCCAGCTTTTAAATCATATCTCATTCCTAAAACTTAGCGCAATATCGGTAATATACCGATTTCGCAAATCGGCAAACATAACATACTTTGGCACTTCGCACATTTACCTCATCGCATCACATCTCCAAATCACATCGCAAATCCTTCATCCTTTAATTGGATGTGATATGCGATGGCATTTCATCGCAATATCACAACCCAAGAAATATCGCATTTCGCAAAACCAAGCCCATGGCACATTGCAAAATTTAGCTCTTTCTGTCGAACGCAATATGCGATGGAACCCTACGCCGACACATGGCTCCTCATATCATATGCGATATGCGATCACATCGCATTTCAACCCCCACTTCTTATCGCATTGCAACTTACAACAATTAACTTGCGATAAATTAACATATAAATATAAAAATCGCCGATAAAGTAACATATAAATATAAAAAATCGTCGATAAATTAACATATAAATATAAAAATCTCCGATAGCGATGTGTGCTAACAATATTATGTCCGAATGCAATATAATCTAGATCGTCTGTTCTCCTACTTTATGTTCGCGATATGATCTCGACCGTCAATCTCTGCTTCACTCTGCGGCACGATCTTGTCCATCCATCCTCCACTTCAATACTGTGATTTGATCTAAACCATCCATCTCTCAACCGTTATTTATGCAATAATATTATGGTTGTCCATCTCAACCTTCAACCCGGTTTGCAGAAATTACATCTGCTATTGATCAAGTGTGATCTGATGGTCCCTGTGACTCCTCCTGTGTAACTTTATTTGGTTCCTTTGAGCATCCTTCTTTGGCTCCTTCCATGTGATTCATTTTGTGTCTTGGTATAATATCGAGTTTTCTTTCTTGGATTGTTCTTCCGCGACGTTAAATCTCTCCTGAGCTTTATTTTGATGATTCACTCGTACTCAAACATGATAAAACCTCCACAATCACCTTTGCATGTTATTCTCAGTCTAGTCCTTTTCAGGTTCACCTACACACAGAGAGATAGATTCATATGAAGTCATAAAGATACTTACTTGAGTATATTATTTTCTTCTTCTATCAGCTTCCTTTTTGATAATAATGTATGTAGCATCATGAGCTCCCTATTAGATAAACTATCTTTATCTTTCTAGGCCGACATGAACTTACTATGGGTGATCCAACTTGTACATCTGTTTGAGGCCCGACTTGGCAAGGAGTGTATTCAACCTATTTGAGATAAATTTAAGGAGTTTCTTCCAACATATACAAGGAGTACTTTTCCAAGGTATTTGGAGCATACAATTATATCAATGAGTGTCTTTTACAAGTGTAACACTACTTCATATACATGACTCTGAATTATATATATTTATGGCAAGATGGAAAACCCCTAAAGACATAAAGAAGAAGTCTTCGACCTATAATAAAATTCCTTGCTCATGAAACCCATGAGTCAAGCATTTACAAAATACATTTTATTATCTTTGTCTTCTTCATTACATAAATTCATAATTACTAGTCAATATGAATATCGAACCTAGTTACAATTTCCAACATAATGTAATCATGATTTTATGTATTAGATGTAAAAAGAGAAAGAAAATTATTATTATTATTTTTGTAGCATGGGTCTCATGCTCAATATTGTTTTATTTATAGTTCAAGCACCCATTGAATGCTTCTAGGGATTTTTCATAAAGTATAGGAAGTCATTGTCACATCTAAATACCATATTGGGAATCTTGTATTATGTAAAAAATATTATTTGAGTCATAAAGTATGTCAAAGATCCCTCCAAGACAAGTCGACCTAGCAGTCAAACAAGTCAGCCTACACAATGACAAGTCAGCCTCATGAAATGGTAGTTTGTGTTGAATAATGTAACTAGGTTTGGTCTTCATTATTAATATAGTTTTCAAAAAGAATTTATTATTATTAAATGACTTATTAAAGCATGGGTTTCATGCTTGGTTCATATTTAGATTAAAGTCCCCATTGTGGACTTCTAGGTTAGTCATTACATATTTAAATTGATCCATTATAGGCTTTTGAATAATGAAATTAGGATTGAGTCAAATTCAATTTATTGTTTGAGACTACTCCATCAAGTCATCCTCTTCAATTCATCAATTCACCATCATCACTTTCAAGACGACCTCAAGAGAATCATTAGCAATCAACATCAAGCCGGATTCCTTCAATATATTCATATCGGCCTTATAAAGTGACACAACTATTCAATATGATCATGTCAGATAATTAATGATGTACGAACAAATATAAATACAATTGTGAGAATTTTCATAAACACTGAAACAAGTTTGATTTAGAGCTAAAATTCGGACATCACAGAAAGAGTATTTTCGGGCTAATTGCATAAATAAGTTTGGATTTCATAAACAAGTAAAGGATCTCAAATAGGGCATACTCTCAATGCAAACACATCAATCTAATTCTGGATCAGGTTTAGTGCTACTACTTTCTCGATGTTATCTCATTCATAATGTCTCGATGTTACCTTAGTCAATGAAGAACTCGATGCTACTACGATTATCACATAGAATGTTTTGGTGTCATCAAAATGGAAGTATCTCGAGGCTAACATAGAAGGAAGGTCTCAGAAATATTTTCTCGATAATACTGCAGTGATGAGGATGAAGTTTTGGTGAAAGCAAAGGAGATCTCAGTGTCATGAAAGTAAGGAGATCTTGATGCTAACACAGTGAAGGGATGACTTGGTGGAGGGAGTCTTTAGTTAGATTCTTGGTCATCTTATCTTAAATCTACTGAAGGAAGAATTTTGACAGGGTTTTCCCCAAAGAGTGGGGTTTTTCCGTGGAAGTGTGCCTACATCTTGTGTCTTCTTCTATTTTTTGACTGTAATTACTCTTGATGATAAGAAAAAATGATAATAACAAAAACATCACAAGATAATGTCATAATAAGAGAAATTGATTAACTTCCATTTCTCAACATGGTATCAGAGCTATGGACATGATCAAAGGCAGTTTGAAGATTAGTTGAATGCATTTGCATTGAAGATAAAGACAAAAGGATTCAAAGGCATCTTGAAAGAATTGTTTTCATTTCAGTAAATGGGTATATCAGTTATGCTAGTTCAGTTAGAAGGCTAATTACTGTAAAGAAGTTCATATTATCTTATTTCGTGGTAAAAGAATTGATTTTTAGTGATGCATTTCAGAAATACAATTACAAGTAGAAATTAAGAACATAATTTCGGTGATGTATCACAAACTGTGATAAGGACTCACCATAGTAAGAAGGCTTCACTGCCATCACAGTGAAAATTTTTCAATTTCATCACAAAAGTTTGGATCATATCATAGTTCAATTGTCACTGCTCAAAAAATAATCTCAGGAATAAGGTCTTGATACTATCACAAGAGTTCACGATAATTGCAGAAGTAAAACCGATTTGGAAATTACAGTGATATGGGTTAGGTGTCATCACAACAAGTTTCAGTTATTACAATGGCCACAGAATTTCGGCAATATACCACAGTGTAAATAATTTTGTGTTACAGTCAATTGACTTGGTGTCATGCTACCACTTACAACACAAAATCACAGTTCTGGTGCCTCCATAGTGCAATGGTCTCAATTCAGTGTTCTTACAGTGATAAAATTTTGGTAGTATCACAAGTGAAGTAGTTCGATTATTTTACAAGTTCATCTTGGTGACACCACAGAAATGAAGTTGTGTGACCAATCTATCAAGAATACTCCTGGACTATTTCATCTCAATGAATATCAAAGCTTCATTTTTACAATATATAGGCTATGGGCTGAGAAAATATTATAGAAGCCTTAACCAAGTCACACTAGTCATGTCTATATGAAATTGTAATCATACCTATTGTTGAAGGCAGCGTAAGGAGGACTTGAATATTTATTTGTAAACCATCTAAAGTATGTCTGAAGGAAGCACTCTTTGAGGATATGAGTACAAGGAACCAAGTAAGTATTGTTACTACTACAAGTCTAATAAGCTATCAAAATTAGAGGTATGTAAATAAAAGGTAAGCATAATCGTAAAATTTTAAGATTCTTAATTATATCTAACTTCAAATGGTTCATAGCTAGACAAAATTGTGATCCTTATATATCATACATGTTATAACCTTAATCCTTTTTCTCTAGAAATTACGAGTAATCTAGGATGTTAAATAGAAGTCCTTGATTGAAATAAGGAGAAAATTTTATAGGATACCATCCTCCATGGTTATGTAGGAGATCTAACTTAAGAAATTAAATCATGTTCATGGTATCACGTGTCTTTCTTGAAATTATGTATTACAGGTATAGAATATCATGACTTACAACTCCTATAAGGTTTGCCAAGAAACTTCTCCAGGTATGTCTTAATCTATACATATTATAAAATTATCTTTATCTTATTTTTACATTTACATTATACTACTAACATCGTTATGCATAGCTCTATTTAATTTTAAAATATCCTTATTTGGGATTATTCATCATCTGATGAATCTACCCACCTTATATCTCTGATTGTTTGCATAAAGGAACCCTAAAATATTCTCTAGAAAACCCTAACCTAAGGGTATGTTAATAATGTATGAAACCCTAAATCTATTTAGGGTGATTAACGAAGAAATTGCAATATAGGTTGATATATTGATGATGTCGTGTTTGGGGTTTTTGATATGATCATGGAAGCTCTAACTTATTAGGGTTGAAATGACATTGTTCAAAATATCGAACCTTAGAAAGTTTTGATATAATAAAGGTTTGATTTAATATGAACTGAAACCCTAGGAATATGTTTATTTTGTTGAATCTAGGTATATCTCTAATGTATTAATATTTTCTGACATATGATATACTTATGCATGATGGTAATCTCCTAGATCTGTGTGTTGACCAAATTTCTAATGGTCACAAGTCCTAGGGTTTGGAAACAAGCCCTAGTAAAAGTTTGAAATTATAGGATGATGATTGAGATGTCTAGGGTTTACAACTAAACCATAGTAGTGGTTAAATTCTCTAGTAGGTATATCCATATTTCTATATAATGTTTGCTGAGAATTTATAGATATAAAAATCTAAGGTTTACATTGAACCCTAGTAGAGTCTATTCATGTTGTGATTGTTTTGATTGAGTGAAATCTAGTGTTTACATAAAAACCTAGTAGAAAGTCTATCATATGGATTCTGAAATTTATTAGATACCTTTATTTTTCTTTTGACTTATTTTCTAGGTATCGCTATATGACATAAATAATCTTTTGTCATCTTAATTGAGTTGTTGATGTGATTTAAGGTTTGTAACAAATATGGGCTAGGAGTATTGAAGTATAATCTCTTGATGGTTATGTTTGAAAATTATAATGCTTTTGCTACTATAAGATTTCGTTATGACTAACTTCATGCTTCTATAGATTTGGTTGTACTTGTTGTCTAAGTTGTGCAGGTACATCATATACAAGTTGGTGAATATGAGAAGATGATATGATAAGCATGATGAGAAGGATGGAAGCCATGAAATATTTTCCAACACCGAAGGAAGAAGTTAATCTCCCTACATTACGAGGGAGCCTGGATAGAATAAATACCCCTGGATAAGAGTGAGGCATAACATAGTTTTTTTTAGAGAATACATTCTGGAAGATAAGTTGGTACATGTGAAATAGGAACAGAAATATTCTGTCAAATATTAACTGATAGTCCTACTGAGATTAGTTAAAGAGAAACATCGAAACCTGAAGGTTTTCTTTGATTATATATTTGAAAGTGCATTGTTGATTGGGGTTTTCGATCATTTTGATCGAGAGAGATTTGTTGTTGAGGCTTTGTGAGTGAAGAATTTTCTAGAAAGGCATCAGGTCGGCACTTTGTTTCGATGTTTGGTAGGGAAGGTGGCATAGGGTGGATGTGCACCTAGTTCCCTAGGTTGATGGTTAGTAAGTAAGCCTTATGGTACCTATAGAGGTTGAAATATTTAGTCCATATTAGTCCCACTCGGATAGAATACCTTGGTAAAGAATCTTGTCCATGGCATTGTGGTGCCTAAACTATTGAGATACCTAATGGATATATTTCCCTTGTTATAAATCTAGTCCATGGCATTGCGGTGCCTAAAATTATTCATAGATAAAGTGAGATCTTTCGTGTACCTATTTAATTACATATGAATACCTCCCTAGTTAAAAGGGAGTGTTGAAGAATGTAACTAGGTTAGGTCTTCATTGATTAATATATTTGTCAAAAATAATTTATTATTATTAAATGACATACTAAAGCATGGGTTTCATGTTTGGGTCATATTTAGATTAAGGCCCCCATTGTGGACTTCTAGGTATTCATTACAAATTTAAATTGATCCATTCTCGGCTTTTGAATCATGTAATTAGGATTGAGTCAAAGTCAATTTATTGTTTGAGACTACTCCATCAAGTCATCAAGTCTTCATCAAGTCAGCATCATCTGTTGCAAGACAGCCTCAAGAGAATCATCATCAATCAACATCAAGTCGGATTCCTTCAATGTGTTCATGTCGGCCTTATACAATGACACAACTATTCAATATGAACATGTCAGCTAATTAATGATCGATGAAAAACTATAAATATAAGTGTGACAATTTGCATAAAACACTGAAACAAGTTTGATTTAGCTCTGAAATTCAGACATCACTGAAAGAGTATTTTTGGGCTAATTGAATAAACAAGTCCAAATTTCAGAAACAAGTAAAGGAACTCAGAGAAGGCATTATCTCAGTGCAAACTTAACAAGCTAATTTTGGATCAGGTACAATGATACTACTGTCTCGATGATATCTCAGTCATGATGCCTCAATGCTACTACAGTCAAAGATTATCACAGAGAATGTTTCAGTGTCATCAAAATGGAAGGATCTCGGGGCTACAATAGAGGGAACATATCAGAAATAATGTCTCGATGGTATTGCAGTGATGAGCATGAAGTTTTGGTGAAATTAAAGGAGATCTCAGTGTCATGAAAGTAAGGAGATATCGATGCTAACACAGTGAAGGGATGACTTGGTGGAGGGAGTCTTTAGTTAGATTATTGGTCATCTTATCTTAAATCTACTAAAGGAAGAATTTTGACTGAGTTTTCCCCAAAGAGTGGGGTTTTTCCCTGGTAGTGTGCCTACATCTTATTTCTTCTTCTATTTTTTTTATTTCCATTACTCTTGATGATAAGAAAAGATAAACTGAAAGAAAAAATGATAATAAAAAAAACATCACAAGATAATTTCATACCAAGAGAAATTGATTAACTGTTATTTCTCAAAAGTTTGACCTACATGAGGAGCCTATATATAGAGAAGCACGCGACCTCATTTGGGATCCATCAAGGAATTTCGATATAACATAATAAAGTTAAGAAAATAAGAGGAGAAAATGAAGAAGGGAAGAAGAATAATTTAAGGATTGTTTTGGGTCACCTTCATCTCACATGTGCAAATAATCAAGGGCAAATACTGTTGCAGTAGGGCTGAATTGAAACTACCTCAAAGGAGTCAAATTTAGAGTCAAAACGATCTAGGTAGATATTGGTGGTCACCCGCCTCTTCCACTTGGGGCCCCACAATTGTTTCTTTCAATTTTTCAGTTTCCATAATTGTAGCATAGTTTACTATTTTTAGCAGTTTTTTCGAGTCTTGAACTTTTGGATCCGTTTTGAGGCCCTAAACAACGTTTTTTTAGAAAACCGAGACCAACATGGATCCTCAACTAATGTTGCTC